>CM054058.1:550501168-550735314 GCA_028641055.1 Alopecurus myosuroides
AATCATTGCACGCATGCAAGATCGTGGATATGTCATGGCCCGGCGAGGACGTACGTACGTGAAGCTGGAGTTTATTTCAACGTGGATGTGGCAGGATAATCACATAACTTAACTTTGCCAAAATAAAATCCTTCCTCAGCAAGTTCACGAGTGTTGAAACTTTTCCTTGTGGGCAAAAAAAAAAAAAAAAAGCTACCAAGGGGCTTGATACTAGTTGTCGTCATCATCCGCACCGTCTTCACCATTCTCGGCTCTAAGTCGACGGGTCCACATCTCCTGCTGCAGCGGCGGGAGGGGTTGTGGATCTCGGATCTGCGCTCGGCGCTCTAGTTTTGTCCCTAAAATTGTTTGGTTAACAGGCACCGACGTTATGGTGGCTATGACGATGAAAATGCAATTCCACTTGTAAGTCGCCTCTCCCGACACTATCTCTATACTCGGTTTGTTAGAAGTTCGTGCTAGGAAAATTTCAGAAAATCCCTCCCACCTTAGTCCACCCCTAGTTATAAGTTCAGTTCATTTTGACACAACGACCCATATTATTTTAGATATTTCCATTTTTTCTATTATCAATCAATGTTTCACGAGCTCTTTTACGGTGATTGGGACGGAACCACGGGTTTCGTCTGGTTCCGTCGAGTATGTTTTTTTTAGGCCACTGATTATAACATGATTTATAGTAACCGTCGATTTAAAAATGATGTAGTGACGCAGTTCAACCGTCATGCTGCTGGTCAACCGCGTGCGGGATGTCCCGAGCGACCTCTGGCCCACTCGCGGCAACCCAGCAGTGTCACTGCATAATTTTTGCCAGCGTTTGGTCGTCAGTTTACACGGGATGGCTCGATCGCCGCCACCACAACACGCTTTTTTTTTAATAATATATGTTGAATAAGTCGCCTCTCCCGACACTAGTGGAAACATGGCCTTTTGTCCCGGGTCGTAAGGGCCAGTTGTCCCGGTTGTGCAACCGGGATGGGCTGGCCGGGACAAATGGCCCGTCCCATTGGTCCCGGTTGTGCCAGGACCCGGGATGGTAAGGATAGGCCACGTGGCGAACCTGGGCCAGGGAGTTCGTCCCGGTTCGTTCAAGGGACCGGGATGGATACTTTTTTGACAAAAAAATATATATAATCGTTCAGTTTCCGCGTCCAGGCCCCACGTCTTTTGGGCTCCTGTCTCCCAATCCCGAGCCGGCCTCCCCTTCCCCAACCGCGTCCAGGCCCACGTCTTTTATTAAGCCCACTGGTCACATTTTTTTGTCAAAAGGGCCCACTGGCCCGCGTCTTTTATTATGGTCAGTCAACGGTTCGAAGGGCCCACTGGCCAGCGTGGTCAGTCAATGGTTCGAAGGGGCCACTGGCCAGCGGCCGTTGGCTGGCTCGCCTGGTCCCTTAAATTAAGACTACAGGACGGTCAAAGGGCCAGTCGCCTCGTCTTCCCGCCCCGCCTCGGCTTCCCGCGCCCCCACTTCCCCACGCGCGCGTGCCACGGCTGCAACCGCCGCCACGCCTCGGCTCCTGCCCGCATTCATGGCCGCCTGCAACCGCCGCCACGTCCAGGCCGCCGGTTGGCATGCCAGCCCACCCCGGGTCCTTTTTAAAGGCCCCCCGCCGCCCGTACAACCCATTCACCCCGGCCGCGCCCAAGGCAGACCAACCATAGCCACCATGTCCCGCGGTTCGGCAGCGGCTCCGGCAGCGGCTCCGGCAAGCGCCCCAGGAATGAAGGCTCCTCGAGCGCCGGCCGCGTCCCACCACCGCCGGCGGAGGCCTTCGGCTACGGCCCTGGAGGTGTCCGCCTCGGCGGGACGCCGCGCGTCCCCGCGCCACCTCCGGCTGCACGCCCGCCGCCCAGCGCCGCGCCCAAGGGCAAGAGGTTCCGCCGGTACGTCCGGGTGGACGAGGCTGAGTGGCACTGGAACAACGCCACGCCGGTGTTCTATGCTGACGTCCACCTCCCGGACGGCTGGCACCTGAACCCCCAGCGGATCCCTGTGCCGCCGGTCCCGACCGGCCAGGCGCTGCTCGAGGATCGACCGTCGGCGCGAGCTCCTGCCGGCCCCCGTCCGCAGGGAGCGCGCGTACGCGCGCAGCTCCCCCTACTGGGGCGCCTGGCTCGAGCAGGAGCACGAGCAGCGCCGGCGCTCCTACATCCCCGCCCCCCACGAGGTGGACGTCGAGGACTACCCGCCGCCACCGCCCGGCCGGGAGAGGGAGTTGTGGCTCCTCGAGGACATCCCGGAGGACTTCTCCGGGGAGGAGGACCCCGTGCTCCGGGCCGCCATGGAGGATGCCTGCGAGGCCTCCCGCCGCTCACTCCGTCGAGGACGAAATCAAGCGGTGGGAGGTCGTGGCCGCCGCCCGCGCCGACGCCGCCGCCATGCCGCCGCCGCCGCCCCCCCGAGCCTACCCCTGGTGGCACGCGCTCTACGCCGAGTATGAGGCGTCCGAGGACCAGCCGCCGCCGCAGCCGCTCCCCCCCGGGCTGGAGTACGATATGTCCTGGGCCTAGACCGGCGGCGTTTGGGCGCCGGGGTCGCCGGAGCAGGAGGAGCTGCCCCCTCCGCCGCCGCCGCCGCAGGAGGTGCTGCCCCCGCCACCGCGCTGCCCCCGCCACGCCGTACGCCTCCGATGCCCACGATGCCTGCACCCCCGGCCCAGCCGCCTGCCACCTGTGGCAGCCGCCCCTCTACCAAGAAATCTCCTCCGACGAGGAGGACGAGTAGATCGGCCGGTCGCCTGTGGCCGCGCCGCCGCCCCCTATTCTATGTAAGCAAGGCCCCTAGCTACCCCCCAAGAAAACGGCCGGCCGCCTGTGGCCGCGCCGCCGCCCCTTTATGCAAGTACGGCCGGCCGCCTGTGGCCGCGCCGCCCCCTATCTATGTAAGCAAGGCCCTTGGCCTTTTTTTAATATAAGTTGTGTGCCCCCTAGTCTACCTGTCCCTAGCCCATACCCGCCGGCGGGATCTGTCTACTCGTTCCCGCCGCCGGCAGGGCTTCGCCCAGCCATGTCACTCGTACCTGTCCCTGGGGTGTTCGTTCGGCCTGGAGAGGGCGCGATTTTATACACCTGGGCCTCTAGTCCCGGCCCGTGCAACCAACCGGGACTAGAGCCCCTTTGGTCCCGGTTGGTACCACGGCCCGGGACCAAAAACAAATTTCGATTTCGGTGGCACCCCTGCGCGCCCAAAAATTTTTAGCGCCAAAATTTGAAAAGGTTAAGTTTGCACATTAACAACTATATATACTTTCAAATTTGACAAAAATTCCAACATGAAAAATGCTAGAATTTGCAAAACTAATTTAAATCCATTTTTCGTTTAACTAAATAATTATTCTAACTATTGAAACTATTAATTATTTTTTCATTTGTATATAATTTGAATATAAAAATGTTACAATTTTTGATTTCTCTCGTGATCTTCCTAATTCAAAGCGAGTTTGTACCTTATTGACACGGTGAATTTGAGATCTTCGTCTACAACAGAAAACCATAGTTTTCCTTTGAAGTTTTACTCTGCGCATCCACACGTATTTTCCCTTTATCCCGACCCCGCTTGAAAACATAGTAACTTCCGTGTACGCTATCATTAGTGAGAGAGACTTCACGTCGGCAATCTCAATTAAAGTGCCAGTTTGTGTCTGATCCCACCAACCCCTCAAAATCCTCCTATTAACTTCACCTATCTCAACTGAAATCACTGTCTTCATGTGGATGACAAGCATGTGCAAAGCTATCTCTCCTCCTCCAATACCGGAGAATAAGGACACCACATTAACACCATTGGGAAACATGTTCTTCAACACCGACAAGTGGCAACCCACAGTATCATTTGGAATGAATTGCCTTCCGTGTACGCTATCATTAGTGAGAGACTTCACGTCGGCAATCTCAATTAAAGTGCCAGTTTGTGTCTGATCCCACCAACCCCTCAAAATCCTCTATTAACTTCACCTATCTCAACTGAAATCACTGTCTTCATGTGGATGCCAAGCCTGTGCAAAGCTATCTCTCCTACTCCAATACCGGAGAATAAGGACACCACATTAACACCATTGGGAACATGTTCTTCAACACCGACAAGTGGCAACCCACAGTATCAATTTGGAATGAATTGCCTTCCGTGTACGCTATCATTAGTGAGAGACTTCATGTCGGCAATCTCAATTAAAGTGCCAGTTTGTGTCTGATCCCACCAACCCCTCAAAATCCTCCTATTAACTTCACCTATCTCAACTGAAATCACTGTCTTCATGTGGATGCCAAGCCTGTGCAAAGCTATCTCTCCTCCTCCAATACCGGAGAATAAGGACACACATTAACACCATTGGGAAACATGTTCTTCAACACCGACAAGTGGCAACCCACAGTATCAATTTGGAATGAATTGCCAAGAGATTTGTACCTCTCTCTCTTCGCGACTCCCCTTGTGTGGTTTCTTGGGAGACCGAGTAAAAATTCCATCTCATCTGGCTCTAGAGGGGCAACCTTGTTATTCTCAATTGGCAAATTATGGATGTAGCCTCTTTCTTGAGCAGCTGCACAGAAGTGCTTAGAATCCACAAACTCGGCTCTATGTCATACAAATTTCTGGAAATTTCCACCCATACACTTTTTGGAGATAGGGCCATTTTCATAGTAGAAGTAGGGTGGCTTGTTCATCCTCTAGAGTCGATGTCATGTGGAATAATAATGAAGTCAGACTGGTCATAGTTGTCAAGCACTCAATGCTTGCCAGCTTTTGACCGATCAATACAAATTATTGGTCAAACTTGCACCTACTCCATTCATAATCACATAATATGTATAAAATATTTTTGGCTAACAAAATCTCGTTCATACTACGTTATAAGAACTATGATCATGTATTCCACGTTTATTATTACACATCACCAACAACATCCCTATCTAGTCTTCTGAATTTTCTTCGTGTCCCTTGCTTATGATCGCTTCGGCCGTAACCATGGAGCATCTTCATTATTTAACGGATGGTGGGGTCAGCTTTCACTGTGACGGGTGGAATTTCAACAAACTTATTATAATCTTCTGACATGTCTGTCGTGTCCTCGATTCCCACGATGTTTCTTTTCCCTGAGAGAACTATGTGACGCTTCGGCTCATCGTATGATGAAATTGTTCCCTTATTTTTTTCTTTTCTTCGGTCTGGAAGACATGTCCTTCACATAGAAGACCTGAGCCACATCATTGGCTAGAACGAATGGTTCGTCATTGTAACCAATACAGTTGAGATCCACTGTTGTCATTCCATAAAGCGGGTCTACCTTTACCCCTTCTCCATTCAGGTTGACCCATTTGCACTTGAACAAAGGGACCTTAAAAGAAGGTCCATAGTCAAGTTCCCATATCTCCTCTATGTAACCATAGTATGTGTCAGTTTTTCCATTCTCGTTTGTTGTATCAAAGCGGACACCACTGTTTTGGTTGGTGCTCTTCTTATCTTGGGAGCTCGTGTAAAATGTATTCCCATTTATCTCGTACCCTTGAAAACTCCCAATAGTCGAAGATGGTGACCTGCCAACATGTATAGCTGATCTTCAACAGTGGTGTCATTTATAGACGTGTTTGCAACCAACTTCCGAAAGTCTCCATGTGTTCGCGTTTAATCCATGAGTCATCCTTCCCCGGTTTGCAGACCGTACAATATTCTTGTGTTCCTCGACATACGTAGCCATGAACATAGAATTTTGTAGAACTGTGTAGTGTGCTTTGGTCAAAGAATGCCCGTCCCTAGGTATCATTGTTTTCTTTCCCAGCGTTCCTTTTCCCCTCAGTCTCCCCTCATGCCGCGATTCAGGAACACCAATTGTCTTAAGGTCAGGAATAAAGTCAACACAGAACCCAATGACCTCCTCTGTTCCATAGCCCTTCGAGATGCTTCCTTCTGGCCTAGCACGGTTATGAACATATTTCTTCAAGACTCCCATGAACCTCTCAAAGGGGAACATATTGTGTAGAAATACCGGACCGAGAATATGAATCTCTTCACATAGGTGAACAAGGAGATGAGTCATAATTGAAGAAGGATGGTGGAACACCACTCAAAACTAACAAGACACTGGACCACATCCCTCTGTAAACTTGTCAGAATTTCTGGATCGATTACCTTCTGAGATATTGCGTTCATGAATGCACATAGCTTCACAATGGGTACTCGAACATTTTCCGGTAGAAGCCCCCTCAATGCAATCGGAAGCAATTGCGTCATAATCACGTGGCAGTCATGAGACTTCAGGTTTTGGAATTTTTTCTCTGCCATGTTTTTATCCCTTTATATTCGACGAGAAGCCAGACGGAACCTTGATATGTAAAGGACTTCAAAGAATATTTCCTTCTCTGCTTTAGTAAGAGCGTAGCTGCTTAAGGAATGGTGCCCTGTATCTGTGTGCTTGTTGCTTGGGTCTTTCATACGTTGCTGGTCCTCCCGTGCTTCAGGCGCATCTTTTGACTTCCCATACCGCCCAGGAAGCATAGCAGATTGACACATAGATTCTTTGTCACGTGCATCACGTCGATCGAAGACCGGACATCTAAAACTTTCCAATAGGGTAGCTCCCAAAATATAGATTTCTTCTTCCACATGGGTGCCCGCTTATCAGGGCCGTAAGGAACTGGTTGGCTGCCAGCAGCCTTACCAAAGATTACTTCTAGGTCCTTGACCATATCGAATATATCATTACCACTACGGAGCTCAGGCTTCTTTCGGTTATCTGCCTCACCTCTGAAATGCTTCCCTCCTTTTTTCCTTAAGGGATGCTTGATCGGAAGAAATCTACGATGCCCTAGGTATACAACCTTTTTACATTTATCTAAAAAAACACTGTCAGTCTTATCTAAACAGTGTGTGCATGCATTGTATCCCTTGTTTGTATGACCGGAAATGTTACTAAGAGCTGGCCAATCATTGATGGTCACGAAAAGCAACGCCCGTAGGTCAAATGGCTTTTGTTCGTTCTCATCCCACACACGTACACCTGGTTTGCCCCACAGTTCTAAGAGTTCTTCCACTAATGGCCTTAGATACACATCAATGTCGTTGCCAGGTTGCCTCGGGCCTTGGATGAGAACTGGCATCATAATGAACTTGCGCTTCATGCACAACCAAGGAGGAAGGTTGTACATACATAGAGTTACAGGCCAAGTGCTATGACTGGAGCTCTGCTACCCAAAAGGATTAAAGCCATCTGTACTTAGACCAAACCATAAGTTTCTCGCCTCTCCTGCAAAGTCTGGAAAGTCTCTCTCGATCTTTCTCCACTGCGATCCATCGGTGGGGTGCCTCAACTTTCCATCTTTCTTACGGTCTTCTTTGTGCCATCGCAACAACCTAGCATGCTCTTTGTTTCTAAACAGACGTTTCAGCCGTGGTATTATAGGAGCATACCACATCACCTTAGCAGGAACCCTCTTACGGGGGGGCTCGCCGTCAACATCACCAGGATCATCTGCTCTGATCTTATACCGCAGTGCAGTGCATATCGGACATTCATCCAAATTCTCGTACTTCTCACCGCGGAAGAGAATGCAGTCATTAATGCATGCATGTATCTTCTGCACATCTAATCCTAGAGGGCAGAGAGCTTTCTTTGCTTCGTACGTACTCTCAGGCAATTCGTTATCCTTTGGAAGTTTTGGCTTCATTAGTTGAAGTAAACTCTCAAATGCCTTGTCAGTCACACCGTTTTGTGCCTTCCATTTCAGCAACTCCAGTGTGGTACCGAGCTTTGTGCTACCATCTTCGCAATTTGGGTATAACAATTTTTTGTGATCCTGTAACATGTTGTCCAGCTTCAACCTCTCCAATTTATTTTCACAGTCTTCCCTTGCATCAGCAATAACTCGGCCAAGATCATCATCGGGCTCTTCTGATGCCTGTTCTTGATCACCTCCTTCTTCTGCATTCTCTTCCATTGCAGTATCGTCGTATTCAGGGAACAAAGGATCTCCTTCTTCTTCTTCATCGTCTTCCATCACAACCCCTCTTTCTCCATGCTTGGTCCAGCAATTATAGCTGGGCATGAAACCTCTCTGAAGTAGATGGCCGTGAAGGATTCTTTCGGAAGAATGTTCTCTGACGTTCCGACAATCAACACATGGGCAACACATGAAGCCATTATCTTTGTTCGCCTGAGCTACAGCAAGAAATGCATTCAGGCCTGCCATATACTCGGAGGTGCGTCGGTCACGTACATCCATCGCTGCCGTGCATCCATCTGCATCATATAATTAAGTTTATCAAAAATACATATTAATACAGAGATGACCACAGTACATCGACAAATAATACTTTTTTATGTATCAGTTACAGATGAAAAAGATAATTTGTTAACCTCGGTCGAAGATACCATTTTCAGTGAGCTTGTGTGCGTCTCGGGAATTTCGTCGAACACCTCGTGTGCATAGTAAAAAAAACACACTATAACAACACACTCTCTCACACCTCCAAGGAAAAAAAAAAGATGGAAGGAGGGGGGCTGGGGCAGTATATATAGGGGAAGGGGGCATTGGTCCCGGTTCGTGGACTGAACCGGGACAACAGGTCATGCGCGTGCCACGTGGCCTGTGGCTAGGCATTGGTCCCGGTCCGTGGCACGAGCCGGGACCGATATGCCCCCCACGAACCGGGACCAATGCGCCCAGGCGATTCCTGTTGCCCCGGGCGCACGAACCGGGACCAATGCAGGGCATTTGTCCCGGATTTGGTTGCAACCGGGACAGCTGCCCCCCGGCCCCCTGGACGAGAGGGGTTGTTTCCACTAGTGCGACACTATCTCTGTACTCGGTTTGTTAGAAGTTCGTGCTAGGAAAATTTCAGAAAATCCCTCCCACCTTAGTCCACCCCTAGTTATAAGTTCAGTTCATTTTGACACAACGACCCATATTATTTTAGATATTTCCATTTTTTCTATTTTCTTATCAAACATATGTTTCACGAGCTCTTTTACGGTGATTGGGACGGAACCACGGGTTTCGTCTGGTTCCGTCGAGTATGTTTTTTTTAGGCCACTGATTATAACATGATTTTTAGTAACCGTCGATTTTAAAATGATGTAGTGACGCAGTTCAACCGTCATGCTGCTGGTCAACCGCGTGCGGGATGTCCCGAGCGACCTCTGGCCCACTCGCGGCAACCCAGCAGTGTCACTGCATAATTTTTGCCAGCGTTTGGTCGTCAGTTTACACGGGATGGCTCGATCGCCGCCACCACAACACGCTTTTTTTTTAATAATATATGTTGAATAATTAGGCATAATTTCCACGATTTGTTCCAGAATATAAATCATGACAAAAGCAGCTATTAACATGTGGAAATCGAAAATACTAGATGCAGCAGACAACATGAATAATAGCAACATGATCTCTCTAAACGTGCAAACAGTAGACATGTTAAACAGACAGATCAGGACACAGATTCCGTACCGATCGTTTGTAGTGACGTTGTTGATGACAACGTTGGCGATGACGGATCGGAGTAGACGACGCTTGAGGCGACGGTACGCAGCACCGCCTGACTTGTTAGGCAGACGAGCCGTCGTGGAAGCAGCGAGCAGTCGCGCGAAGCGCTTCCTAAAAACCTAATTCGCCCTCTCCCGTACAGGGTCACAAAGGCGACTGGTTCCGGAGATCTGCTCTCCCGTTCGTCGGTGGACGCTGGCGCTCGGGATGGAGTAGACTACAGTGGCGGCGCAAGGAACGAGGTGGCAAACCTAGATTGGTTTCGGTGTGTGTACAGCGCCCACGGTGCGCGTCTTTTATAATGAGGTTCGGAAAACCCTAACGCGTGCGAATAAACATAAGTATTGTCTCGGCTCGAGGCTCGATTCACGAAACGCGATCGCGACGTGTCGTGTCGTGTCGTGTCGAGTCGAGACGAGCGAGCGGCGGCGGAGGAGGAGGAGGAGTGCGCGAGAGGCTCTCTTGTTCTCACTCACATACAATCCCTACAACACTCCACCTTATAAGGTGGTGTGCAACTCCTCAAACTTCCAATGTGGGACTAAACTTCACACTCCCACCACTCACTTATACACATGGGCCATTTTGAGATTTCAGGATTTGCTATTGGGCTCACTTGTATTGGGCCCAAATATTTCAGCAATCCCCCACGAGATCTCAAATGCCCATTTGAAGATTTGCCAATCCTCGGTACTTGTTTATATACCAGTGTTTCAGCAGAGACTGTTAAGTTGAACTTCCGCCTAGAGCCTTAAGCTACATCTATCAGCAACTTGAACAATGGACTATGCCTTGAATTGCAAGTTTTGTGCCAATAGACTTTACTCAAAGTCATGACTAGTACTTGGCTGCCAGTAGCCTATCCCGCGGGTGGAGCATATGCGTCGTACTCCGTGGTCTCTTCATGAGTTTACTAGAGATCACCCAAATCTCATAGACTGCGACGTTTACAGTCGGACTCACATATGTGTGTTCTCTCATCTTTGCTATAAATAGCCAACATGAACACATTAAGGCATGTTGCCAACCTGCCTTACAGCTCTTTGAGAGTTATGCATCATCACTTAGAGAGGGTTTACCAAATACTCTCCTTAGTCAAACCACTAGCTTGTTCTTCCCAGGTCCTAATTTACGGGATCTCCGATCACATAGGTTGGGTTACCACTATGGTGTAACGCTCACGGGTCTCATACCCATCTCCCTCGATGCACTATCTATCACATTACGTGATAGTCCCTTCGTAAAGGGACATGCCAGGTTTTTGTCTGTTTGAATATACGTAACAGTAATTACTCCGGAGTTTCTCAATTTCCTGACAGACTTCAAACGTCTTTTGACGTGTCTTGATGACTTCGCATTATCCTTAGAACTGGTCACCTTGGCAATCACCGTTTGATTGTCACAGTTCATGAGGATAGCCGGTAATGGTTTCTCAACCACCGGCAAGTCCATCAAGAGCTCACGCAGCCATTCTGCCTCAACAGTGGCTGTATCTAAAGCAGTAAGTTCTGCTTCCATGGTTGACCTCGTCAATATGGTCTGTTTACAAGACCTCCATGACACTGCACCACCCCCAAGAAGAAATGCATATCCACTTGTGGCGTAGAGCTCATCTACATCTGAGATCCAGTTGGAGTCACTATATCCCTCAAGCACAGCAGGGTGCACTGAATAATGAATCTCATAGCTCATAGTACCATTCAGATAGCGCATGACCCTTTCAAGTGCATGCCAACGATCATTACCCGGGTTTGACATGAACCTGCTCAATTTGCTCACAGCAAAAGAGATGTCAGGCCTCATCGCGCTCGCAAGGTACATGAGTGAACCGATTATTTGAGAGTATCTCAATTGATCTTTCGTAATCCTCTTGTTCTTTCGAAGCGTCACGCTAGGATCATATGGTGTTGGAGAAGGCTTGCTATCAATAAAGCCGAAACGGCTCAAGATCTTCTCAACATAGTGTGATTGCGTCAACGTAATCCCACTCTCATCCTTAATAAGCTTAATGTTCAGAATTACATCAGCTTCTCCCAGATCTTTCATATCAAAACACTTTGATAGAAAACACTTGACCTTATTGATCACAATTATGCTTGTACCGAAAATCAGTATGTCGTCAACATACAAGCATAATATAACACTATCGCCCCCACCATGGCGGTAGTATACACACCTGTCAGCCTCATTAATGACAAAGCCCGCAGAAGTTAAAGTTCCGTCGAACTTCTCATGCCATTGCTTAGGTGCTTGTTTCAGTCCATACAAAGATTTTAACAATTTGCACACCTTTCTCTCTTCACATTTTACCACAAACCCATCAGGCTGATCCATATAAATTTCCTCTTCCAACTCTCCGTTAAGGAAAGCTGTCTTTACGTCCATTTGATGAACGATAAGACCATAAGAGGCAGCCAGGGAAAGTAGTACACGAATGGTGGTCAGTCTAGCAACAGGTGAATAGGTGTCAAAATAATCTTCGCCTTCTCGCTGAGTGTAGCCCTTGGCTACAAGCCGTGCCTTGTACTTCTCAATAGTACCATCAGGCCTTATCTTCTTCTTGAACACCCACTTACAGCCCACAGGCTTACAACCATAAGGTCGTTCAGATAACTCCCATGTCCCATTGGAAAGAATGGAGTCCATCTCGTTATGGACAGCTTTCCATTCATCTGCATCTGGAGATGCAAATGCCTCTGCAATAGACGTAGGAGTATTGTCCACAAGGTACACAATAAAATCATCACCAAAGGATTTTTCAATCCTCTGTCTCTTACTCCGTTTAGGAGCTTCATTTTCATCCTTCTCAAGGACGTTCTCATCATGTGGTTGTTCAGTATGATCACTAGATGTACTAGATTCTGGAATTAATTCAGAAGAAAATTTAGCAAAGCTATGCATATCTTTCATAGGAAACATATTCTCAAAAAATGTTGCATCGCGAGATTCCATAATAGTATCAACATGCATATCAGGTACCTCTGATTTAACCACTAGAAATCTATAACCAATGCTACGCTGAGCATAACCTAGAAAGATACAATCCACTGTTTTAGGTCCGAGTTTACGTTTCTTTGGAATTGGAACATTGACTTTTGCCAAGCATCCCCAAGTACGCAAATAAGAAAGTGATGGTTTTCTCCCAACCCACTCCTCATAAGGGGTTTTCTCTTTATTCTTGTTAGGAACTTTATTCAGGACATGACACGAAGTCAATAGAGCCTCCCCCCACCATGCCTTAGATAAACCAGCAGTGTCCAACATGGCATTCACCAAGTCGGTCAGCGTGCGGTTTTTCCTCTCAGTAATTCCGTTTGATTGTGGCGAATAGGGAGGCGTCCTCTCGTGAATAATACCGTGTTCCTCACAGAATTCATCAAATATTTTAGAGAAATACTCTCCACCACGATCCGACCTAAAACGCTTGATCTTTCTCTCTAATTGATTTGCAACTTCAGCCTTATAGATTTTAAAATAGTCTAAAACCTCATCTTTAGTTTGCAACAAATAAACATAGCAGAATCTAGTAGCATCATCAATGAGTGTCATGAAATATCTCTTTCCACCTTTTGTCAACACACCATTCATCTCGCATAGATCAGAATGTATGAGTTCTAGAGGTGCCAAGTGTCTCTCCTCAGCTGCCGTGTGAGGCTTCCGAGGTTGCTTAGATTGCACACAACTATGGCACTTAGAACCATTGGCAATGGTGAAATTCGGAATTAAATTTAAACTGGATAGCCGCGACAGTAAACCAAAATTAACATGACATAAACGAGAGTGCCAAACACTAGCATCTGAATCAATGTTGCCACAAATATGGTTTACCGACTTATTGCAAAATTCGGAAAGAGAAAAGCGGAACAAGCCTCCGCACTCATAGCCTTTACCAATAAATTGTCCAAATCTCGACACAACTACTTTATTGGACTCAAACACTACTTTAAACCCATCTCTGCAAAGAAGGGAACCGCTGACGAGATTCTTATTCATAGAAGGGACATGCTGCACGTTCCTCAGCTGCACGATCTTCCCCGAAGTAAACTTCAGATCTACCGTGCCAACACCACGAACAGAAGCATGTGACTCATTCCCCATTAGGACGGAAGAATCCCGTGCGACCTGATAAGAAGTGAACATAGAGATGTCAGCACACACATGAACATTAGCACCTGTATCAATCCACCAACATGGAGATTGAAGAACCGAAAGTACCATCGGTATATTACCGTACCCATCAGTGTTGCTAGGGGTCACCACGTTGACATTCTTGAAGCCTTTCTTCCCTTTCTTGTCTGCACGGTCTGGGCAGTTAACAGAAAAGTGGCCGAGCGCTCCACACGTAAAGCACTCGAGCCCAACTTTGTTCAGCACCTTCTTCTTCTTATTCTTCTTAAAGGCGGTAGTGTTCACAGGACCATTGAACTGGGGCTTATAGTTCCCTTTGTTCTTGCTGTTATTCTTGACGTGATGATTTTTCTGCACCATATTGGCACTAGACTGCAAATCACCACCTCTCTCAGTTGTGTCCTTTTCCCGGGTTTTCTCCTCAACATCAAGAGACGCTATCAGGTTTTCAACCGATATCTCCTGTCTCTTATGTTTGAGAGATGTGGCAAAACTCCTCAATGAAGAAGGCAGCTTTGCAATAATGCATCCAGCCACAAACTTATCAGGAATCAACACTTGAGCAGATCAAGCTCCTTCGCAATGCACTGTATCTCATGAGCCTATTCGACTACAGAACGGTTAGTCACCATCTTGTAGTCGTTAAAGCTCTCCATGATATGCAGCTCACTGTCAGCATCGGACGCACCGAATTTAGTATTCAGTGCATCCCAGAGCTCCTTAGCGTCTTCGATGTGCATATACACATCGCACAGACGTCCCTCCAGGACACTCAGAATACAGCCTCTGAAATTATTATTGGCTTCCTTGAACTTATTCAGAACCTCGTCAGAAGCTCCTTCAGGAAGGCCATTCATAATAATGTCCCACACTTTCATGGACTGGAGCCACAGTTGGCTTCTCAGTTGCCATCTCTTAAAGGTGGTACCATTGAACCTTTCCGGTTTCATTGAATCACTTAAGTGGGCCATAGTCAGTTCAGGAAATTGCTTACAATTAGGTTTTTGGATTGTTGAATAATTAGGCATAATTTCCATGATTAATTCCAGAATATAAATCATGACAAAATCAGCTATTAACATGTGGAAATCGAACATACTAGATGCAGCAGACAACATGAATAATAGCAACACGATCTCTCTAAACATGCAAACAGTAGACATGTTAAACAGATAGATCACGACACAGATTCCGTACCGACCGTTTGTAGTAACGTTGTTGATGACAACGTTGGCGATGACGGGTCGGAGTAGACGACGCTTGAGGCGACGGTACGCAGCACCGTCTGACTTGTTAGGCAGACGAGCCGTCGTGGAAGCAGCGAGCAGTCGCGCGAAGCGCTTACCAAAAACCTAATTCGCCCTCTTCCGTACAGGATCACAAAGGCGACTGGTTCCGGAGATCTGCTCTCCCGTCCGCCGGTGGACGCCGGCGCTCGGGATGGAGTAGACTACAGTGGCGGCGCAAGGAACGAGGTGGCAAACCTAGATTGGTTTCGGTGTGTGTACAGCGCACACGGTGCGCTTCTTTTATAATGCGGTTCAGAAAACCCTAACGCGTGCGACGTGGGAGGCCCACGCCGCACGTCCGAGTCGGTTGCAGCACGCGATACGGGAGCGACCCGAACCGCATGTTCTCACTCACATACAATCTCTACAACACTCCACCTTATAAGGTGGTGTCCAACTTCTCAAACTTCCAATGTGGGATTAAACTTCCTACTCCCACCACTCACTTGTACACATGGGCCATTTTGAGATTTCAGGATTTACTATTGGGCTCACTTGTATTGGGTCCAAATATTTCAGCAATATACACGGATTCAATCTAGCTCCTTATTTGGACCCCGCGAGTGTACGCGTATGTCGTGTGTGTGTGTTCTCTCTTTGATGTTCTCAACCGCCGTTGATCTTCACGGAAAATAATCCTATGAGATCTATCCACCCAGCAATTTAGACCAACTCTATAGTAGGCCACGCGTGCCCACATATCTCAAAGCACTACAACTTCTTCTTCCCAAAATCATCTTTTTTTTTTGAAAGTTAATACTTCATTAATTACTCATAGCGATTACAAGCTGACTGAATATGTTCTCTCAGGAACACAGGAATGTAGTTTACCCATAAACACCTACGTCTATCTCCAGAGGCTTGCTTAGCACAGAGATGTGCAACTACATTGGCTGATCTACCCACATGTGATAAGGAACAGTCAGCAAAACTATACATTAGGAGATTAATCTCAGAGATTACCGCTCCTATGTCCGCTCTCTCCATATTGCTCGCTGTGCACATCTGAACAACCTCCAAGGCATCACTTTCTATTTCCACATGAGTATATCCCAAGTCCGCCGCAAACCGTAGTCCGTCTCTAATCGCAAGTGTCTCCATCATCCTCGCGTGGGCTGCATGTTCATGCCACAGAGCCTGAGCTCTAATAAGTTCACCTGAGGGGTTCCGGATGACAGCACCAGTCGAACCAGTTTTCAACGAGGCCATAAAACCTGCATCCACATTCACCTTCACAAAATTCTCCTTTGGGGGCTTCCAAACGACCTTCTGTTTGACCTTCGGTTTACTCTCCAAGTTCGCAGGCCTTGCAAGATCACACGTTGTGTCGACTGCCCATTTGACAGATGCTTTCAGCTCCTTGTTTCTCTCCTTGTGCCTCCTGTTGTTTCTCTCTGTCCACACCGCCCAGCAACCACATAGGATAATGCAAGCATCATGGATCGGAACGATGGATGCATCTACCAGGTCCACGGCCCAGGATCTCGGGTGCAAGAGAGGGATCTTAACCCGAGTTAGCCGTTTAACCTCTTCCCAAAAAAGCTTAGCCCACGAGCATGAGAAAAAGGCATGGTAGCTGGTCTCGCTGTCCCCACAATCCTCACAGTTATCAATCCGTTCCACATGTTTGTCGGCCAATATTCTACGACAAGGAATGAAGTTATGTATTACCCTCCACCAGAAATTACGGACCTTCGGCGGCACTGGCATCTTCCATAGGTGTTTCCAGGTATGGTTCATGGTCTCATCCGAGCTTGTAGGCGCACCCAAAACCCTCCTATTTGCACATAACAGATTATAGGCCGATTTGACAGTGAAACTGCCATGTTTCTCCGGTTTCCAAGCCCATATATCTTCCTCATCTCCTATGATTATCCTCTTAATAGCCTGAATGTCAGGTTGAATAAAATTCTCATTTAGCTTCTCCTCGCTCCAATCTCCATCTCCATCAATAAGCTCTGCCACCCACGTAGCCGATGATGTTAAGGTACGTGTTAGGGGCCTCGACCCCATATTCTCATCAATCCACGGATCTCTCCAAATATGAGTTGAGAGTCCGTTCCCAATCCTTTTGATCACACCCAAATTGAGAGCTTCCCTGCCATGCAATATAGCTCTCCATGTGTGAGATGCGTTTCTCTTCCTGCCTGCCTCCATAAAGGGTTTGTCGTGAAAATATCTCCCTTTTAACACTCTTGAGCACAAAGAATCCGGTCTAGTGATTATCCTCCACCCTTGCTTAGCCAGCATTGCCTGATTAAAAAGTTCGAAGTCCCTAAAGCCCATACCACCAACAGATTTTGGTATTGCAATAGCCTCCCACTTCTTCCAGTGAATTCTCCTCTTCTTCTCATCACCACCCCACCAGAATTTCGCAATAACCGCCGTGAGTTTCTTACAAAAATTCTTGGAGAGCTTGAAGCAGCTCATTGAGTAGGTGGGAATAGCCTGGAAAATAGATTTAATAAAAACTTCTCTCCCTGCACTGCTAAGCATCCGTGGGATCCCACCAAAGAGTAACTTCTTCACCTTGGCTATGATATGCTCAAACTGTGAGTCAGTTGACCTACCCAGGGCAGTAGGCAATCCAAGGTACTTCTCTCCCAGGGCCTCTGCCGAAATACCAAGCTCCCTATGTACCACATTCTTCACTGGGACTGTGGTATTGTTACTGAAGAACACCGCCGATTTATTATAGTTAACCATTTTGCCCGATCCTCTCCTATAGAGATCAATAATATCTTGAATCCTTTTTGCACCCGCAGGTGAAGCCTGAGAAAAGATCAAACAATCGTCAGCAAATAAGAGATGGGACACCCATGGAGCATGGATTCCCACCCGGACTCCCTTTGATAAATGTGATGGTCCACGATGTTTGAGCATGCAGCTAAACCCCTCTCCACAAAGAAGAAATAGGCAAGGGGAAATCGGGTCCCCTTGCCTAATGCCACGGGTTGGTTTGAAGAAGTCCGAAAAAACCCCACTAACTCGGACAGATAGTGTTACTGATTCCACACACCTCATGATGAGATCAATCCATGGTTGAGCAAAACCAAGGTACCCGTTCGTTAGGGTTTTGTCCTCCTGCCTGGCGACAGGCGACGAGTAACTAATCGGGCCGATCGCCGACTGGGATCCGTTCCGGAGACCAATTCCGACGTGATCAGGGGAAGGAGATAGTTAAGAGGAGCGCGGGGGTGCTGATTTGAGACGATTCATCGGAAGGTACGGACTAGAACCGGAAGCCATGTCGAGTTCGAGGTCTTCGAACGCCTCTGAATCCGCGACGGGGGGACAGAAGATGAAGAACCTTAAGGGACAGGGGATCGATGGGAAGGCTGATGCATCAGAGAACTATGGCGGCACGATCAACTCACTCTTTGATCGCCTGGAGATTGGAGAGGAAGAATTTGACGATCTCGTTATTGAGAAGACAGATCTCG
The DNA here is from genome assembly GCA_028641055.1 of Alopecurus myosuroides. Taxonomy (NCBI): domain Eukaryota; kingdom Viridiplantae; phylum Streptophyta; class Magnoliopsida; order Poales; family Poaceae; genus Alopecurus; species Alopecurus myosuroides. The sequence continues at coordinate 550,519,506 of CM054058.1, forward strand.
ATCTTGCCGACAGCACGCGATGGTTGGCAGTGGCCCGTGTCCATTGTGAGAAAGGTTTTAGCCACGATGCTTTTTGCTTGCAGATGAGGGCGGCATGGAATCCGGCCAAGGAGATCTCAATAAGGCCGGTTGGAATTAAGAGATTTGTGATACAATGTCAGTGTTTGGGGGACTGGGAGAAGATAATCGAGAGGGGACCGTGGCTATTCCGGGAGTGGGTTGTGATCATAGCCCCATATGATGGAATATCGAACCCGGATGCAGTGGAACTAGAATTTATGCCAATATGGATTCAGATACATAAGATCCCGGAAGGTGTTAGGAAGGAGGCAGTGATCAGGCAACTTGTAAATCGCCAAGCTGGGGAGGTGATAGAGATTCAAATGAATCCACCCGGGAATTTCAGAGGTGATTTTGTTAGGGTGAGGATCCAGCAAGATGTTAGGAAAGCCTAACCCGTTTTGTCTCTATTTTGCTTGGAGGTAAAGATCAATTTTTGAGGTTAAATATGAGAAGCTAGGCATGATGTGCTTTGTTTGTGGTCAAATTGGGCATGTCTATAAGGAGTGCGGTACGGGAATTCATGAGGAGAAAAGACTGAAGTTCGGGGATTGGATCCATGCAGAGGGTTGGCGCACTAGAGGAATGAGCAGTACTCGAGGAGGTTTAAGTGGGGGCCGTGGTGGCCTAAGAGGAGGGGGTGGAAGGAACACGGTGAGCGAAAAACCAATGCAAGGCAGAGGTGATTACGTTGATTGGAGAATCCATCCTGAGCGCATCCCAGAGCACTCAGATGAACTAGCAGATACTGCAACTAGCCCTATTAAGCTGACTGATCAGTATATGATTGATGCTGAAAGGAATGCACGCAAGAGACTGGCTTTTGAGCAAGAATCTAAGAAAAGCAATATGCTAGCAATTACTGATAGCGAGCAGGTGGAGAAGGTACAGGTGCTATCTAAGGAGGAGAGTGGCTATGTTGGTAAGGGAGATAAGAGACACAAGGGAGAAGGTGGATCATCATACTCGGGTCAATCAAATGGATCGGCGGCATCCCTCGAGGGTGACCGCCGGGATCAATGAGTATCATGAGCCTGAATTGTCGAGGGTGCGGGCGACCCGAGACAATTCACGAGATTAGCAACTTAATCAAGTTGCATCGCCCGAGCTTGGTCTTTCTCTCGGAGACTAAGCTAAGTGACAAGAGAGCGCAAGATCTGAAGGGAAGGATTGGTTTTTCTAATGCTTTTGGTGTGAAGAGCGAAGGCTTGAGTGGTGGACTGGCTCTTCTGGAACTCAGATTCCGTAGTGTCCTTGAAATCATACAGCACATCACACATTGATGTTTTTGTGACAAATGAAGATACAGGCAATACGGAGTGGCGGTTCACGGGGTTCTACGGTGACCCTAAACGCTCAAGGAGGAAGAGGAGTTGGGAGTTGTTGAAATTTCTGCGGAGAGAATATGATAGACCGTGGATCTGCGCAGGAGATTTTAATGAGATCGTGTCGGCTGGTGAACAGTTTGGTGGGCACGGAAGAGAAGAATGGCAAATGGAAGGCTTCCGTGATGCTATAGAGGAATGTGGTTTTGAGGATATGGGGTATTCGGGTATCCCTTATACGTGGGACAACAGGCAAAACGGAAATAGCAACATTAAGGTTAGACTTGACAGAAGTTTGGCTGATATCAGGTTCCTAGAGATTTTTGATAACTCTCAGGTTATACACGTACAGACCACGCAAAGTGATCATTGTGGGCTGCTTATCAAAATTCTGAAATCAGATTGGTGCTCGGATAGTGGGAGACCTAAACCATTTCGTTTTGAAAACGTATGGATGTGACACGAGAACTACATCAGCACGGTTGAGCCTAAACTTAATTCAGATGCAGTTAACCTCGAGGAGGTGGCTAGTGTGCTGGGAGGTGTCCGTAGGAACCTACAGCGTTGGAGCCGAGAGGAATTTGGTTCGGTGTCCAAGCAGCTTAAAACCCTTCGGGGTAGACTTGAACAGGTGAGATGGCAGTCTTTGGGTACTGGCCCATCTAGACAGGAGCGGCAGCTAATGAATCGCATCTCGGAACTACAGAGAAGAAGTGGAGGCGCAACAACGCTCGAGGGTTCTGTGGTTGAAAGAGGGGGATCGAAACACAGCCTATTTTCATTCCAAGGCTAAACAAAGAAGCAGAACTAATAGAATCAAATCAATTCGTAGAGAGGATGGATTTGTGGAAACATCGCAAGAGGGTATGGAAGCTATGGCTAAAAATTTCTATCAGACATTGTTCTTGGCTCAAGATAGTACACAACCCGAGTTGGTGTCGGATTGGGTTCCTGCTAGAGTCTCGGATATCATGAATGAACATTTATTGGCACCGTTTTCGGATATGGAGATTGAGAGGGCTCTATTTATGATGCACCCGAATAAATCCCCGGGACCTGACGGGTTTAATGTTGGCTTTTATATCAAGCACTGGTCTCTTCTGAAGAATATGGTATGTAAAGCTGTGCGTAATTTCTTGGAAGGGGGAGAAATGCCGGAAGATGTGAATGCAACGGTTCTTGTTTTGATCCCCAAAGTTAAATCTCCTCAAGATCTAACCCAATATAGACCTATAGCATTATGCAATGTGCTTTACAAAATAGTGTCTAAAGTTTTGGCTTTGAGGTTGAGACCTGTACTGGATGAAATCATCTCGGAAGAACAAAGCGCCTTTGTTCCGGGTCGTCTGATCACGGACAACGTGCTAACAGCATACGAGTGTATTCACTATCTAAAGAGGAAGAAGGGCAAGTCTGCGGCATGTGCGATTAAGTTAGACATGGCCAAAGCCTATGATAGGGTCGAGTGGACCTATCTTCCCAAAATCATCTCGGAAACTGTGTGTGCCGCTGTCCAGCGAAAGGTATCTGGCAAATAATCTTCTACTGGTATAGCTATACTGGCACTTACGGACCCGACTTGAGAGCGTGCGGCCATAGAGGCACGTCACATGCGCTCTCTCATAGTGGATCCCAGTAATATGATGTATGAGTACGTACATCATTGCTACTAGTTTAATTAGCACCAGCCCAGTAGTATGATGTATGAGTACGTACATCATTGCTACTAGTTTAATTAGCACCAGCCTAAGTATTGTGTTCTGACAATGGCATCACCGAATCTCTCTAGGATTGCCATGGCCACGTTTGGCCATTCGGTAAAGATCTCCCAAACTCCTACGCGACTTGCAATTTATGGTGGAACGGACCGGGACAATCTAGACGGCGGACGCTGCGGCACCGTGGCACATATTGGTACCGTCCACACTTAAATATTGGTTCATAAATTTTGGTACTGTCCCCACGCTTTTTATACTGTTCCCGCAAAATTTTGGTACCGTCCCCGCTATTTTTGTACCGCCAGTTCGGTTCCATCTATTTTACAACCATCAGATCGCGCTGGACGGACGGTTCATAAAAATGCCAACCCCTGTAAAACTTGTAATGTTTCACCCAGGTTCGAATCTGAAATGTTCTTTATCAAACATTTTGGCACACGGTAAAGATGTGTTCTCCCGTAGTGGGGGCCAATATTTTTTCATACTATAATAAGAAAGAAATGTAAGATGAACATAGATTCACACAGTACGACCTTTTTTCTTATCACATATATAAGTTTCTGTTCAGTAAGGTTTATACATGTTTCAATATTTCTGCGCTGGGTCAATTCAAATCCCATAACAAAGATTTTTTTTCATATATTTTCTTCCCTCTAGAATCATCAAAAGTATTCATAAAACATCTCATATAAGATTTTACAGGTTTATTCTAAGAATCATCCATAATTCATATAAATATTTGAAGGATTTAAAGAGGTTTCTAAGAATCAATATTTTCTCATGCAACTTTTACACATGTTTTTCCTTTTAAGAATCACACATAATTCATATGAATATTTCAAAGATTGTTAGATCCTCTATGTTTCTATTCATACTGAGAACAGATCTCAAATCAGTCAAGCTTCAATACATTTTTTCGTAATCTGTTTTATACATACATCAAGATAAAAACAATATTGATGAAATTTTAAAGAATTAACACATGTCAGCTCCAATTTTGAGCAAGATACACTCCTGAACAGAGAAAACCAAATAAAAATATAAGGAAAAAACATGAACCTAACACCGAATCTAGCATATTCACAGATCCATACAAAAAAACGAAATGAACAAAAATAACATATTTAATATGGTATGAATCATGACCGATAGGAACAATTCCCATTTCAAAACTGAAACAGGATCACGACCCAAATAGGTTCAACGTTTGATGCTGACATGATCACACACTCGTTAGGAGACCCCAAGCGGAAGGTATGATGCAGTCTAGTATAAATTTCGCCCCTAGTGTGGAACCAGAGTTTATCGAATCAGTAGGACTCTGTAGTCTTGAAGAAGGTTACTTGTATCAACGACATCGTTTATCGAGGTTGACCAAGCGTGGAACCTGCACACGAGCAGAAACTCTCTCTTGCCCCGACTTTCCGGAAGGTTGTCAATCTTCCGGTCTTGCCGAAAACAGGAGAATTAAATGTATAGAGTCTTGGAAACTGAACTACAAGAAAACAATGATGAAAAGTGCTAAAAATTTGGAGAAAAAAATTAACCCCTATCCATCTAATGGAATCAAATTCCAAATTCGTCATCGCCTTACTTGACATAATTGAGGAACACCGAAACCTCTCTCCCAGAGAGTGGAAACTTCGAGCCATTGTCATTTCTACTCTTCGGCGGGCCATTCAATCGCGTATAATAAGATGGAAACTACGATCCAAAATAAAATACGCGATTGAAGGAGATGAAAACACCAAATATTTCCGCGCCTGCGCATCTAACCGACTAAGGACTAACAAGATTGGCAGTCTCAACCATAACTGTGTCCACGTAAACAATCAATTCCAGAAAACGCAAATCCTGACGTCCTACTACTCCTCCCATCTGGGGCACACCGATGACACGCATTGGAACTTCAACCTACCCTCACTCTACGCCACAAACTATGATACCTTCTCTGCCTTGGACCGTCCTTTCTCTGAAAGTGAAATTACGGACGCTATGCTAGGTATGAATCCAAACGCAAGCCCGGGGCCAGACGGTTTCGGGCCTGCTTTCTACCGCAAGTTTTGGCCCCTAGTTAAAAGGAAAATATTCGAACTCTTCGATAGTTTCTTCCACCTCAACACCGACCTTCAAAGTATCAATTGATCCTACATGGTCCTTCTCCCTAAAACTGCTAACACAAATACCGCAGACGCTTTTCGCCAATCGCCCTTCAAAACTGCCCCATCAAAGCGATCGGCAGACTTCTCACCAATAGGATGCAGGCTATTATTCATGACCTCGTTCACGCAAACCAAACTGGTTTTATCCCGGCTAGGGGCATTTCTGAAAATTTCGTTTTCGCGGCCGACATCCTAAATTGCTGCCATAAACGCAAAGCCCCTACCATTGTCAGTAAACTGGATTGCCGCAAGGCTTTTGATTCGGTCAACTGGGAGTCTCTCCTCACCATCCTCAAACAGCGGGGTTTCCCGCCTGGGTTTATTGACTGGATTCACATCCTTCTCGCCACAGGTACGACAGTCGTCCTTGTAAACGGGGTGTCGGGGCCGTGGATACGATGTAAGTCGGGCCTTCGACAAGGAGACCCTCTCTCGCCATATCTATTCATCACAGTAGCGGATATTCTCCAACAGATGATCATCTCGGCTTGCCAGAACAGGCTGCTCGAACACCCGCTATCCGGAGAAACAACATGCCCCGTCCTCCAATATGCCGACGACACGCTAATCATTGTCAAAGAATCCATTCAGGTAGCCACCAACCTACGCAACATACTAGACGACTTCTCCGGCGCCACTGGCCTCCAGATCAACTTTCACAAAACAACCTTCGTCCCTATTCACATACCGCAAGAAGAAATCTCTCCCATCGCCATTGCTTTGGGTACATCCACCGCTTCCTTCCCTCAAACCTACTTAGGACTCCCTCTTTCAGACAAAAAACTCCACCCCTCCGCTTTCCAGCCTATCATCGATAGCATTAACAAGTATCTTGCAGGCTGGAAAGCAGCCCTCCTCTCCAAGGGAGGGAAACTTGTTCTCCTATCTGCCGTTTTAGATAGCCTACCCACTCACTTCATGTCTGCCATGCTTCTCCCAGCTTCCTTCATTCACCTAATTGATAGCAAACGTAGGGCCTTCTTCTGGTCGGACGACGATACGTGTTCAGGAGCGCAATGCCTGGTAGCTTGGGATAAGGCGTCTACTCCGAGGCTAGGCGGAGGTCTTGGGGTAAAAAACTTAAGTGCACAGAATGTTTGTTTGCTTCTCAAAATTTGCTATAAATTTCTCCATGCCCCCACTACTCCTTGGAGGAACTGGATCTCTTTCCAGTCCCCGCTTGCTCGCTTCACCACCAGCCACTCATACTTAGGTAAAATTTTAGCCAAATATTTGCCTCTTCTCTCACAGTTGACCAAATGTACTGTGCGGTCTGGAAAATCTACTTTCTTCTTGCATGATAGATGGCTGCTTCAAGAGCCACTAGCCCATGCTTTCCCCGCACTGTATACCCACCATACGCTTCCAAACGACCTTGATGTGAATGTTTTGCAAAAGGGGGTCGAGACGGACCTCCGAAACCGGCTAACCTTAGCGGCTTCCAGCCAGCTTGTTTCGCTCTCTCTTTTGTTGCAAGATTTCTCTCTATCCGAGGGCACCGACACCAGAGTTCTCATGGACGGGTCCCCCCTTTCCACAGGAGGGGCCTACGCCGCCATGAATGCATCCACCCCGAACAACATGACAGAGCAGGTGTGGAGATCCAGAGTGCCCGCAAAGGTAAAAATCTTTGGATGGCTCCTATGCCTTGATCGGCTGCACACCAGAGCGAACCTTCACCATAAACAGATCCTCGACTACTCGCACTGCCCACGGTGCGCGGCGCCAGTGGAAGACAGGCATCACCTATTCTTTGACTGCCCCAAAGCATCCCTCATATGGCGAACCATTGGATTACAGTCTTCTGATATCACTGCGCCCGGGATTTGGGATACACCTCTTCCCGCCAACTTGTCACGCATTATTTGGCCGTCTGTTGCCTTGATCATCCTATGGAAAATATGGGATGCAAGGAACGCCATGGTCTTCAGAAACTTTGACCAGTCCTCTTCACATACTATCTGTAATATTATTCAGGATTTGACTTTGTGGTCTCACCGTTTTAAAACAACGGAACAAAGAGAGGCCGCCGATCTATGGCGTGCACATCTCTCTCTGTAACTCATAATTTTCTTATAAGTAAAATTCAGGTGGGGAGACTTTCCCCCCCGGTGACAGCATAAAAAAAAAGTGCTAAAAAGAAGGTTGGAATATGAGGAAAATAGGACCGGGGGGGCATAGGTTCACTAGTGGTGTCTCTCCAAAGAAAACAAACATGTTGGGTGAACATATTACAGCTGGGCAATTTACAAATCATGAACGTATAACAATACTATTATGACGAGATAAAGTTCATGGGTTCTAACATTGTAGGCATTACGTCAAGGCATATGGACTGCTATCCAGCATGCATTCATATCTAAAAGTTCACCTCAAGAAAGCTATCAACAAATCTCTTGGTATTAAATTGCAGGAACGAACTGATTGCTTTGTGTGCAGTAGACAAATGCATTAAGAACAATACATAATGTAAGTTGTGGTTCTCGCTCCATAGAAAAAAGCATTGTTGTTTTCTTCATAGTGGCAACAACACATCCTCCCCCCCCCCCCGCATGTTTCTCTCACTCGAGCGCAGGCAACAAGTAGGCCTGAACCCACTATCTAGCATATAAACCCTTTCTTGGAGGTGAAAATAACTATGTGGCCAAGGTAATCATAAATACCAGAGAGCATTGCAATACAAGATTAAAAATCTCTACAAATATAAGTGAAGCATCTCAGTTTGACATGAACAAAATAATCATGATCTCATGGTTCATAGGATCCTAGAAAACACAACATGCACAATTACATAATGGTGGTCTCGATCATGTGAGGCGGCTCAGGAGACTTTAAACATGGAGGCATAGGGGAGAGAAGAACCATCTAGCTATTGCTATAGACCCGTAGTCCCAAGATGAACTACTCATGCATCTGTCCGGAGGCAATCATGGAGATATAGAGGCCTCCGATGACGACCCCCCCCCCTCCGGCAGTGTGTTGGAGCAGGCCAACAGAAGTCCTATATTGGATTTTTGAGCTAACAGTGCCTTTCTGTATGTTTCATGGAAAATAACTCCGCCCCCTAATTTTTAGGGTTAAGGGTAATTTATGCACAAAGAGGCGGTGGCCAGGTGCGCCAGGCGCAGCCAAGGAAGGGCCACACCTGGTACCTTTGTGGTGGCCCCCTGGTCCCTGGCTCTTGTTTGGACTCCGTCTATGTTCCGGGTAAAAAATAATCTCCATTGGATTTTCAGCCCTTTCCGAGAATATTTCCTTCAAAACATTTCTGAAATAGAAAAATAACAGAAAACAACAACTGGCTTGGGGCATCTTGTTAATAGTTTAATCTTTGAAAACATCCAAAAAAACGAAAGAAAACGGAGGAAAACATGTGAAAAAAAAGTATTGGGTAGAAAACAAGCATGGAGCATCAAAAATCATACATATGTTTGCAACGTATCAGCATCCCCAAGCTTAGCTCATGCTCTTCCCCGAGTAGGTAAGTGATAACAAAATAATTTTCAAGGTGACATGAAGCCAACACAAATCTTGATCAACTTTATGTAAAAGCATTGCAAGCTGAGATCAAAGTACTGTAACGAAGGCATGGTAAATATTATTTGAACTAATTTATACTTAGCAACTATGTTGCACATGAAAAGTAACACAAACAAAAGACAATGAATAATGAAACATTGAAATTTATACGTTTGTTTAATTCATAAAAAAACATAATAAGTGGTATCCATCTAGTCCTTCGTGTGGTAGCAAAACATAAAACCTGGTGGCGCGGCCAGGGGGCCTGTGCTGCCCTATGGTGTGGGTCCTACAGGGCCCCCTGATACGTCCTAAACATATCCTTAATTGTTGATGTTCCATGTTGTTTTCTTATTGTTTCCCACATGTTTGCTATACACTTTATGTCAGTTTTATCGGTTTTTCGGACTAACCTATTGACAAGATGCCACAGAGCCAGTTCTCTGTTTTCTGCTGTTTTTAGTTTCAGAAAAGTTGTTCTCGAAATATTCTCGGAATTGGAAAATTTGAAACCCATAAGTCTTAGAATTCCCGAAGGTTCCACGGAGTCCCTAAGAGACCCGGAGAGGGGCCACAGGGGGGGCACACCATAGGGCGGTGCCCCCTCGGCCGCACCATGGGGTGGTGTGGGGCCCCAGGCCTCCACCGCCTTTGCCCTTTCACCTATTTATCCCCCTCCCCCCCCCCCGAGACGTAAATCCTAAATATATATACCACTTTGTCCTGAAAAACACCCGAGGCCCCCGTCATCGTCATCCCGAGATCGGGAGGGTTCTGGGTCTCTCCCCGGCACCCTGCCAGGAGGGGAATTCATCACCGGAGGGGTCTACACCACCATGCCCTCCTCCGAAGTGATGCGTGAGTAGTTCATCCCTGGACTACGGGTCCATGGAAGTAGCTAGATGGTTGTCTCCTCCACTTTATGCCTCATGTTTAGATCTCGTGAGCTGCCTCACATGATCAAGATCATCTTTATGTAATGCTACATGTTTTGTTTGTGTGGATCCGATGAATGAGGAATGTTATGTCTTTTGATTATAAATATATCATGTTATCTTCATGCATATGTTATTTATGATATTGCATGCTCTCCGTTATTAGTAGATGCTCTGGCCAAGTAGATGCTGGTAACTCCAGGAGGGAGTATTTATGCTCGATAGTGGGTTCATGCCTCCTTTGCATCTGTGCTCAAGTGATAGAAACGTGACGGATGGAGGATGTGATGTTTCCATTAGGGAGAAAACAACAATGCTTTGTATAAGGATGATGTTATTGTTTACATTACACACTTTGATTACTGCGATTATCTGTTGCTTGCAACTTAATACCCAACTTGTTCGGATGATATTCATAGGGTGGATTTTTAGTCATAGATGCAATTGGATGACGGACTATGTATCTTGTTATAATGCCCGCATGAATCACATACTAATCTTTATGTCTTGCATATACACTACGATGTAGCCTTCGTTTCTGTAAATTGCCCAGATTTAATTTGTTCACCACACATGTTATTTATCTTTCACGGAGAGACACCACTAGTGAACCGTGGACCCCGGTCCATTTTCCTCATACTGATAATACGACCACTGTTTCCACTGCTCTCATACTGCTGCTATTGTTTTCATACCGTTTTTCACACCATATGTTTAACCTCTTTGTGTTCAGTGATGCTTGCGTTGGGATACCCCAAGAGGAGGGTGTGATGAGCACAGCGGTAGGAATTTTTCCCTTAAAGAACAAGGGTTATCAATCCAGTAGGAGAAAGAGGACCTTCCGAAGGTTGATGCCACTGACGGTTGTGTTGGCGCTTCACCGGTGTCTGCAACAATGTGGAACCTGCACACAACACAACCAAAATACTTTGCCCCAACTGTACAGTGAGGTTGTCAATCTCACCGGTCTTGCTGAAAAGACGTATATTGTGGAAAACGGTTGTATGCTTGCAGAAAGTAGAGGGAGAAGGAAATTGTTGTGGTTTGTTTAATAGTGTGGAAAATGGACCGGAGTTCATAGGTTAACTAGTGGTGTCTCTCCATAAAAATAACATGCTGGGTGAACAAATTACAGCTGGGCAATTGACAAATAAAGGTTGCACCGTAGTGCATATTATAACATGATGATTACTATGGTATTTAGTGCGGGAATTACAACAAGATACATAGACCGACATCCATCTGCATCTATGACTAATAATCCACCCTCAGGTTATCATCCGAACCCCCTTAGATATTAAGTTGCAAGCAACAGATAATTGCATTAAACAAAGTGTGTAATGTAAGCAATGATTATACACGCGGGTACTCTCACCGTTGTTTTCTCCCTAATGGCAACAACACATCCTCCCCCTTCACGTTTATGTCACTCGAGCAAGGAAACAAGGAGGCATGAACCCACTATCAAGCATAAATACTCCCTCTTTGAGTCACTAGCAACTACTTGTCCAGAGCAACCACTGGCAACGGAAATCATGCAAGATCACAAATAGAATATGCAATAAAGACTATAATCAACTTGGCATAAGTTCAATATTCATCAGATCCCAGCAAACACAGCATAAAGAATTACATAAGATCGATCTCGATCATGATAGGCAGCTCACGAGATCTAAACATGGAGGCATATGAGGAGGAGACAACCATCTAGCTACTGCTATGGACCCGTAGTCCAGGGATGAACTACTCACGCATCACTCTGGAGGCAGGCATGGTGATGTAGAAGCCTCCGGTGATGATTTCCTCTCCGGCAGGGTGCCGGAAAACAGCTCGAGAACCCTCCGGATCTAGGGTTGACGGTGACGGCAGCTGCGGAACTTTTTCGGGGATTTTGATCAGGTACATGGGTTTTTCATCCGGGTGGCTTAAATAGGCAGAAGGGCAAAGGCGGTGGAGCTCCAGGGGGACCACACCCATAGCTGGCCCGGCCGGGGGGGCCGCGCCAGCCTATGGTGTGGCCCCCCTATTGCCCCTCTTCGACTCCGCTTTGGTCTTATGGATGCTTTCGAGGAAAATAGGACTTCCGGGCTTCGAATTTTCCAATTACGAGAATATTTCCAGAACAACTTTTCTGAAACTAAAAACAACAGAAAACAGGGAACTGCTCTGTGGCATCTTGTCAATAGGTTAGTCCGTAAAATCGATAAAAATGACATAAAGAAGGGAGAAAACATGTAGCAATTGGCATAATATCATCTTGGAGCATTAGAAATTAGGGATACGTTTATGACGTATCAAGCATCCCCAAGCTTAGTTCCTACTCGTCCTCGAGTAGGTAAACGATAAAACAATAATTTCTGAGGTGGCATGCTACTAACATAAACTTGATCAATCTAATGTAAAAGCATATGCATGCTGAGATCATAAAACTTTAAACACATGCATGATAAATATAACTTTAATAATAAAGCATAGCAATTACTTTGCATCACGAAGAGTATCTCTGTCGCACCCGGACTTCTAGAGGATACTCATCGTACGAACTGAACAGTATTTTGATTGGATTACGGGGCTTACCGGCACCCGCATCTCTTACGAGTAGGCCAACACTTATGTGTGACAACCAATCCTTACTATTCACCGTCGATGTAAACTATCAAGTAGAAATCAGGACACTACCATTGACGTACTTCATACCATACACACATGGTACATCAACGGCTTGTAACAGAATGATAGCACAACATATCTCTAAGACACAAAAGATTGAAATAAGTTACAAATGGCTCTCACTAGAGCAGAGATAGCAAATACAATCATCCAGAGGACACATGTCCCAACATAACATCATTACATCTCAGCGGAAGCATTCAAAGGGTCTGAGTACAGACAAATCCAAATAGGCTTAAGAAGCCGGGAACTGAAATAAAGACGGAGCCCATCCACGTAGTCTCGGATCCTGCCCGGGTCCGCTACCTACCCGTTAGCAGCCTCGTCAAACTCCACGTAGTAGCCGTCACTGGGATCCTCGTAAGCGTAGTCTGCGGAAACCACAGCCCCAAAGGGGTCAGTACATAGACGTACTGGCAAGCAAGACTCACAGTTCACCAAAGTGTAGCCCGTCAACACCAAGCACAGATGCCTTGGGTTCAACGGAAGAAAGGGGGTATAAAAGATGCTGCAACTGGCTGCGCTAACCAACTACAGAGATTCTACCACTTCCGGCTAACAGAAAGAAGATAAGATAGCGTATAGTAACCAACTGAAAGATAACCTCAAACAAACCCATCCTGGACCTCGCCCCTTATCCAAAGAAGCAATCCGAGGATAACTCACACAGTTGGATTAATGAATAATGGGTCAAGTTATTGTGTCAATAAGTCTATTACTAGTCAAGTTATCAATAGTTAGGTGTAAGTTGTTCTGAGTACTTGTTAGCCAGTACTTTCACTAAGTCAACCATAACCGCGGAAAACACGGCTTCTCGAGAAGATTATCCCTGCAGGGTTGCACCAATTTGGCCGTACACGTATGAATAACCCGCCGATGGGATGCCTCCCACCAAGCGGGTACTCAACACAACTCAACTCTTCTTCGCATCAAGCCCAAAGCACCTTGGGCGCACGGCTAATCGAGCCCCGAAGAAAAGGGACCCTCATAGCACTCTAAGAACGTGTCCCCCTATATGCCGACTACAAAAGTTCCACCCTGCGTTGGGCTCGCAAAAACATGCATGCGGCAAATGGAAAACACGAACTAAATGAGGCGATTTGGACGAGATGCGAATCGAATCAAATTGAGGGGCGCGCCTATACTCGCTTCCCACATGCGGGTAGTGCGCTCATCATGGATCAGTAGACAAGACCCTTTTCCTATTAGGTTCGACACTAGCAGGCCTCAAAACCACAAAGGGCCTCCTGCCGGTGCCTTATCAGCATATTAGTATTAACAGGTTGATTGATTAACATCGAGCCCCCCAGAACATGATAGAAGTATAGTAACTGAAAGTAACGGGTAACAGACTCGAGCAAAACAACCTAAGCATGCTAGTAAGACACTGGCTCAAACAATGGGGTTGTAGGAGTGGAGGTGAGGCAATATCAGGGTTAAGGGATTCATGTGATAGGTTCGTATCAGAAACAACTATACATAGGGCTAGCAAAATAGACAACGGAAAGTATCGGTAACCAATGTCGAAAGGAACACAGTGGTTCAGGTGAGTGATAACTTGCCTGCAAACTCAGCAGCCTGGTACTGAGCTAGATCCTCAGAAGGGGTGTTGTAAAGATCGTCTGTCTCAACGTCGTCGTCTATTCGAGAAGAAGCAAACAAACAAGACAGAAAGATAAACAATCAATATCATGGCATAGTGCACAACCATGGGATGATGCATGTCAAGTTAATGGTTGCATCAAAAATAAACTAGTTAACATGGTAACACAATTTAAATGGACCCATATGCAATTTTGAGTTGCATATGAAAAAGGTCCATGAATTAAGGTGGAAACAAATGATCTACAATTTAATTACCATGTGAGAATTTATTACCATGATGCATGCATGATGATAACAACAAAATAGCAACAATAGATGCAAGTGGTAAAGGATTTTAACAAGTTGGGATGATATTTATTAAGTTGGGAAATTTTGGGTTACTTAGAGATGTCACACAAACATTTGTTGTTTTCATCCACTCAAAATGTTCAAAACAAATAACAAAATTCATATTTGAAAAGAATACAAATTTTTAGTTGGATTACATGTTTCAAATATTGAAAAAGGAATTAGGATGAATTTATTATGACTTAAACAAGATTAAAGAAGTTTTAAATGAATTTAAAGCAAGCATGAATTTTATTTAAATTTTATTTGTTCAAAACATAAATTCAAACTCACATTTGACAAGTTTATACTTTAATAGTTTGAAATCATACTTTGCATGTTCAAAATAATTTAATTTGAGCAAGTTATGATTTTATCAAATTTTAAATGATTTACACAAGGTTTAAATTATTTAGGCAATTTAGATTATTCAAAACATGAAATAAAATTTATATTTGAAAAGGTTATTTGAAATAGCATGGAAAACATATTTTATTTTCATTATTTGGATTAAAAATGGATTAGTTATGGATTTTAGCAAATTGCAATTGAATTATTTGAATTCAAATTTGAAATGCATTTGGAAAATTCAAAACAGAAAACAAAATGCTACCAATAGGTAGATAATTTAATTTGGAGCAGTGCACATATTTTATTTTTGTTATTTGGAATTATAAAACTAAAGTTATTTGCATTTTATGTCCAGGGACCAATCTGTAAATTAAATGGACCTTGATTTAAAACAGAAAGGTTTAAAAACATTTTTATACCACACAGAACCCTACCCTAGGCACTGCCAGGGGGGCCCAGGGTCGCTGTGTGCTTGCGTGGCCACAAGGGTGGCTGACTGGTGGGCCACTGGCGCAGGGAACAAAATCCCAAAAAGAAATGGCGCTGCGGGGGCTCGAACCCACGACCAGGCGCTTGATAGCTAACGCTGTAACCAGTGCAGTGAGTTTCAGTTCGTTGTCAGTAACACATACGCAACAAGGTTAAGATTCAGATCGCGATGTTTTCTGAAATTTTAACTGAACCCAAAACAGCGCTCCGACATAGAAGCGACAAGTCGACGCTCACCGGCGGGGACCAACGCCGCCGTGCTGGATCTCGTTGTGCTTGCGATGCGTGTGCGGGGTGGTGCATGTGATCGTGCAGAGCTGAGGGAGGAGAGAGAGCACGGTGGCCTCACCGGCGTTGTCGTGGAAGCAGAGGGTCGAGGAAGTTCCGGCGGCGGCGAACGGCGTGGACGTGGATGGCGTCGTCGATCCAGAGGTTCACCGAGCTCGTGGAGGTGTCTAGGAGGTAGAGGGATAGGTGGGGGTCTAGTTTCTGTGGCTAGGTGGGGTGTGAACGGACAACGACGTCGCCTAGAGGGGGGTGAATAGGCGATTAAAACTTTTCCGGTTAATGCTTGCTAAATGCGGAAATAAACTAGGTGTTTAAAATAACAAGCATACAACCTAAATATTCTAGGGTAAACTAGATGAACAAATAACTTATGCTAAGCAAGACAAGTAACAAGGTGATAGCAAGATATATAACTTCAAGCTCGAAGGCTATCACAATGTAAATTGCATAAGTAAAAAGCTCGGGTATAGAAATAACCGAGGCACACGGAGACGAAGATGTATTCCCGAGTTCCTCCCACAAAGGGGAGTACGTCTCGTTGGAGGGGTGTGAGCTCACCATGAAGGCCTACTCAACGCCACAAAGGCCTCACCCTATTCTCCGATGAACCCCGCCACAAAGGCCTAGTTCACCTTTCACTATTGGCAACCTTCAAACCCGAGGCACGCATCCACAACTCAATTGGAGGCTCTCGGTGTCACCACAATCTTGGGCACGCATCCACAACTCAATTGGAGGCTCCCAAGAACACCACAAGTCGTCTAGGGTCCAAGACCCAAGAGTAACAAGCTCACAAACTTTCAACTTCCACGAATCCTCGTGGAGAGAGCAAACCGATGCAACCGATGCAAATGGCAAGAGCACAAGTGCTCAAATCCTTCACTCTCAAATTCCAACAAAGCAACAAATGCTTATGGGGGAATAAGAGAGGAAGAAAAATGGAGGAGAAACACCAAGAACTCCAAGATCAAGATCTACTAAGTTTCCCTCACTAAGAAGGAAGATGGATTGGTGGAAATGTCTAGATCTACTCTACCTTCTCCTCAAAGATATGCAAGAATCATAGGAGGGATTGGGAGAGGGGCAAGCTTTCCAAGGTCAACAATGGTGGGGGAGAGAGAATATTTCGTGCTTAGAAGACTTGGGGACCAATGGGGAAGAAAGCCCCCTTAAATAGGTCCCCACAAAAACTAGCCGTTTGAGCAGGAATTTTGGGACCGGAATATCCGGTCTGAAGTGAATAATCCGGTTCACTCCAGTGCGAAATATGGTCTGAAATCCGCCGAAACCGGAATATCCGGTATGCCCCGAAAAATCCGGTTTCCAATAATCCGGTTCATGTCAGTACCGAAAAATGGCTCAACTAGAAACTTCATAACTTTTGCGTCCGGACTCCGTTTTTGATGATCTTTAGCTTGTTGAGTTCATAATGAAAAACTCTACAAGATCATGCAGAGAAACATCACTGCCCAACAATGGAAACTAAAACCAAATGTAGAAAGGTTTAACCTCTCTAAAAGGAACAACCGGTAAAACTTCCAACACGAAAACTCACATAACTTTTGCGAATGAATTCCGAATTAGGTGAGTCCAAATGCATTGGAAAGATAACAGAAAGGAGTATCCAAATAAAAGGTGAAAATATTGATACCTCAAAGTATGGAGAAGTTACCACACATGGAAGGTGTGGGAACATTCTCAAAGATGAACGGAATATTTTCTCCACCGAAAACGCAACAAGTTTTTCTTACGAAATACGTTTTCGAGAAACCAAGGCTTGTCATGAAGATCACGACAAGAACTAAAACCCAAAGGAGACAAAAGACAAATAAGAACCAAGAAAGATGATATGCAAAGTATGCAAAGGTTTGAGCTCTCCATAACGATTCGATCGAGTTACTCACTTGAGAGCCCCTCTTGATAGTACGACTATCTATCCTATAACCCGGTCTCCCAAAGACACGAGACCGGTAAAATAGAAAACCTATCAAGATTATACCTTTGCCTTGAGCATTCCACTTGAGCTAGATGATGACGATCTTGACTCTCTCAAGTTGGATCTTCTTTCTTGCTTGCGCTTGCTAGCACAAACTCCGCTTGATGAAGACTTGCAAGTTGCTCCCCCATACACCATTATGGGAGAGACTAGCTCCCCCATACACCATTATGGGAGAGACCCTTCGGAAAATCTTCACAAGGCCACAATCTCCAAAAGGGTGGCAAGCATCAAGCATAGGATATCTTCTAGATGCTTCACTTGAGCTTCCACGTCAAGCTAGATGACGAACACCGCTTGACGATGACAAAGACCATGGGCTATAGGAAATCTTCCTTTTGGTTCATGCCCATGGAAAGATACCAAACCACACATAGAGATGCGACACACACATATCATGGGTTAGTTCACAAAGCTATATTTGACAATTGCTTACCATACCATGAGATACACAATCCCACTTGGTACAACTTGTAGCTTTGTGTGTTGATCGCTTGCTTGATCAACCTTGTATCTTTGCTTCTCACTTCTAAAGATGATGTCTTGAAGATGATAATGAAAGATCACCTAATCCTTTTCTTCAAGACATACTAGCAATAAGCTCAACTCAAACCATGACCATTCTTCATATAAATCCATGAGAATAACAATGGCCATCAAGGAAGCTAATAGAGTTCAACACATGAACTCCATTATTTCCTATGGACAAGATCTACAAGGATAACTCAATGCAAACATTAGTCCATAAAGGATTGTCATTAATTACCAAAACCACATATGGGGGAACCATGCGCTTTCAGGGTGGAGGAGTGCCATGGCGACTGCGGTGGTCGGAGATTCAGACACGAGCTCCGGTGAGGGGTGGTTGCAGTGAGGAAAAATCTCCGGCGATTGAGAGGGAAATGGCGGCGGCCTCGAGGGGAGAGGGGTCTAGGGTTAGCTAGGGCTGCGGCGCGCTGCCCTAGGTGGTCTTATAGGGGGTATGGGGCTCTGGTGGCCGTCGCTGCATCACTGTGCCGCCGTGGCATCCTCGGATGCCCGGCCGTACACGAAGACGACGGGGGGGCGTCTGAGTGAAACGGTACCGGGCCAGTGTGGGCTGGGCTGCGCGCGAGGAAAAGGTAAGGGAGTGGGTTGGCTGCCCACTGGCTCTGCTGCGCGCGCTTTTTTATTTTTTTGAATTTTTATTCCTCTGTTTTTTTTTGCAGCAAAAGAGAATGGAAAAAAAAGATGCTTTTGGGGTTTGCAAAAATTTCAGAAAAATTTGGGTGAGCTATTTAGGTTAATTACAACCATATGACAAGTTTGGAATTAAAAAACATTTGAATTTTGGTGCTGTTTGGATAGGTTTCAAATTTGAGTTAATTTGGATATTGATTGAATTATTTAAGACAAGAATTAATTAGGGTGATCATATGATTCTAATTGGAAACAAATGAGCACCTTTGTTTTGGTTATTTCATAATTTCAAAAGTGGTTACTGTTTGAATGTTTTTGATTTGAATTTGAATGCAAATTGGAATTAATGGATGGATTAAAAACCCTCATTTTTAATAGTTGATCACTATGAAATAAATGGAAACAAAATGATATTTGGTTTGAACTTTTGATTTGAAAATATTGTAACATGACAAGTATGAAACACATCATTTGAAATTGTTTGAATTTCCATTATGAAAACAGAATAAAAACAGATGCAAAACAAATAGTAAACAAATGCAAACAAGGAAATAAATATGATGACATGATGCAATACTTTAATTAAACAAGAAACAAAACATTCTAGGGGTATTTTCATACTTGGGATGTTACAAAACGCCCCCCTTGAAGGAATCGCGCCCCGAGATTCCTTACGGAGAAGAGAAAAGGTCCGGATACTTCTTGCGAAGATCCTCTTCGGTCTCCCACGTTGCCTCTTTATCGGAATGATGCGACCACTGCACTTTCAAGAACTTGGTGCTCTTGTTGCGAGTATTACGCTCGGTCTCATCGAGAATACGAACAGGGTGATCCTCATAAGATAGATCATCTTGCAGTTCAATGGAATCATGATCAACTGCACGATCTGGATCTTTGAAACACTTCTTGAGCTGTGACACGTGGAACACATCGTGCACCTTAGATAGTTTTTCTGGAAGTTCAAGACGATAGGCATTTTCTGCCCGCCTTGAGAGAATGTTGAAAGGACCAATGTATCTTGGTGCAAGCTTTCCTTTCACACCAAAACGATGAGTGCCTCTGAGGGGAGTTACACGGAGATATGCCTTGTCACCAGGTGCATAGATCATATCCCTGTGCTTACTGTCATAGTAGCTCTTCTGACGAGACTGAGCAATCTTGAGATTGTCACGAATGATACGAACTTTCTCCTCGGCTTCCTTAACAATGTCAGGGCCTAAGAGTGAACGTTCACCAGCTCCAGACCAATTGATTGGACTCCTGCATCTGCGGCCATAGAGTGCTTCAAGTGGTGCCATGCGTAGGCTTGCCTGGTAGCTGTTGTTGTAGGAGAATTCAGCATATGGAAGGCAATCCTCCCATTTCATGTCAAGGAGAGACCACATGCTCTGAGCATATCCTCGAGAATCTGATTGACTCTTTCGACTTGCCCCTGAGACTGAGGGTGATAAGCTGTGCTGAACAGAAGTTTGGTGCCCAATGCTTCTTGAAAGCTTTTCCAGAAATGAGAAGTGAATATTCTTCCACGGTCTGAGCTTATTTCCAATGGAACACCATGAAGAGGAACAATCTTTGCTGTGTAGAGCTCCGCTAACTGGCTAGCTGAGATTGTTTCTTTGACAGCAAAGAAGTGAGCTACTTTAGTGAGACGATCAATAACAACGAAGATTGCATCGTTGCCCTTCTTGGACTTTGGGAAACCATTAACGAAGTCCATTTCAATCATGTCCCACTTCCACTCAGGAATTTTCAGGGGTTGGAGTAGACCTGCTGTTTTCTGATGGACTGCCTTAACACGTTGACAAACGTCGCATTCAGAAACGTATTGAGCAATTTCACGTTTCATGCCAGGCCAACAGTACAGTGTCTTGAGATCCTGGTACATCTTTGTACTTCCAGGGTGGATGGAGAGAGGAGTTTCATGAGCCTCCTTGAGAATGACATCTTTGAGACTTTGAATCTGAGGAACTGCAATGCGTCCTTCAAAGAACACAATTCTCTTGTCATCAATTGAGAAGGACTTGAATTTATCATTGCCTTCTCTGATCTGCTCTACAATCTTCTTGATTTCAGCATCACGAAGTTGTTCAGAACGAATCTTGTCCTCGAGAGTTGGACTAGCTGTCAAGCTTGCAAGATATCCTTGAGGAACAAGACCAAGGTTCAGCTTCTGGAATTCTTCATGAAGTGGAGGTTGGCTTTTCATGATCATGAGATTATTGCAATAGGACTTGCGACTGAGAGCATCGGCCATAACATTAGCCTTGCCTGGAGTGTAAGAAATGGTGAGATCAAAGTCTTTAATCTTCTCAATCCATCTCCTTTGCCTGAGGTTTAGATCTGGTTGAGTGAAGATGTATTTCAGACTCTTATGATCGGAAAAGATTTCAGTGCGGTTACCCAACAAGTATTGTCTCCATTTCTTGAGGGCAAACACAACTGCTGCAAGTTCTAGGTCATGAGTGGGATAGTTTTGCTCATGTGGGTTCAACTGACTTGAAGCATAAGCCACAACTTGACGTTCTTGCATAAGAACTGCACCTAGACCTTGGAGAGATGCATCGCAGAATATCTGGAAAGGTTTTGTAGTATCTGGGCCAACCAGAACTGGTGTAGAAGTGAGTTTAGTCTTCAGGAGATTGAAACTTTCATCACACTGTGGAGACCAAACGACCTTCTTGTCCTTCTTTGTGAGATCAGTGAGTGGTTTGGCAATCTTGGAAAAGTTTTGGACGAAACGACGGCAATAGCTAGCCAAGCCAAGAAAGCTTCTTACTTGCTTTACCGTCTTAGGAGGTTTCCAATCAACAATTGCCTTAACCTTTTCTGGGTCAATGGCTATGCCTTTGGCAGAGATGATATGACCAAGGTAAGCAACTTCTGGAATCCAGAACTCACACTTGGAGAATTTGGCATATAGACGATGCTCGCGAAGTTTTATGAGAGTGAGACGAAGATGTTCTCCATGCTCTTCCTCGGATTTTGAGTAGACCAGAATGTCATCGAGATATACCACAACGAACTTGTCGAGGTATTCATGGAAGACAGAATTCATAAGTCTAGATAATGTCGCCGGTGCATTGGTGAGACCAAAGGACATGACGGTGTATTCATATAGACCGTATCGAGTGGTGAAAGTTGTTTTTGGAATATCTTCCTTTCTGATCTTTATTTGATGGTAACCCATCCTCAAGTCCAACTTTGAGAATATTGAGGCTCCAGCAAGTTGATCAAAAAGATCATCGATACGAGGAATTGGGTACTTGTTTTTGATGGTTTTCTCGTTGAGAGGACGATAGTCAACCACGAGTCTTTTTGTTTGATCCTTCTTGGCAACAAATAGAGTTGGGCAACCCCAAGCGGAGGAACTAGGCTGAATGTAACCTTTCTCCATGTACATATCGATTTGTTCCTTCAAAAATTTCAGTTCAGGAGGAGCTATCTTGTATGGATGCTTAGAGATTGGAGCAGTACCTGGCTCAAGCTCGATCACGAACTCAACTGCTCTGTCCGGAGGCATCCCTGGCAACTCTTCTGGAAAGACGTCAGGGAATTCACAAACCACCGGAACATTTTCAATTGCAGGAAGAGGTTTTGCATCGAGGTTGAACAGCTGCACAGAACTTGATCCATATGGAGAATAGACTATCTGGCCAGAAGGGTGGGATAGAGTTATTGACTTTTGAGCACAGTCAATTTTTGCTTCATTGGTCTTCAACCAATCCATGCCCAGAATGACATCAATGTCAGAATTTCCCAGCAACATGACTGAAGCGAGGAATATGCGACCTCCAATTAGGATTTGATTGTCCTTACTTATCTTGGAAGTCAACATTTGAGATCCCGGAGAGTGAACGGTGATTTGATTGCTTAGTGGAACCAGAACTAGGTTGTACGTTGTTGCAAAGATCTTTGACACAAAAGAATGCGATGCTCCGGTATCAAACAACACTTCAGCTGGAAAAGAGTTTACGGGTAATATACCGAGAACGACGTCAGCAGCTTCCTCAGCTTTGTCGGCCTTGATATGATTCACCCTCGCGGTCCTCCCGACAGGCCTGTTGTTGGAGTTGAAGGCTTTAGCCGAAGGAGCACGAACCATTGCCTGGTTGGTGTTGGGGCGAGGAGGTGGAGGAGGTAACTGCCTCTGAGTACACTTATCAGCGTAGTGTCCCGTATCCTTGCATTTGTAGCAAGTGACGACACGAGGAGGACCTGGCCTTGGCTGCCCCATTGGAACCCTCTGACCATGCATCTGAGATGGGTTGGGTGGGCGGGGAGCAAAGCCTGGAGAAGCTTGGGCATATGGAGCCCGAGTGACAACACAATTTGGCACCCAGATGCGACGCTTCTGCGGAGGGGTGGTCATGTTGGAGGAGGAACCACCCTCACGCGAGTGCTTGCGAGAATCCTCGAACGCCTTGCGCCCATTTTCCTCATTGAGCGCGGTGTTCACGAGCTCCTCGAAGTCCTTGCACTTGATGTTGGTGAGAGCGTACTTCAGTTCCGGGTTAAAACCTCGGCGGAACCTTGCCATCTTCTTAGGCTCAGTGGACACTTCGTCACCAGCGTATCGAGCGAGGCGATTGAACTCGTTCTGATAGCCAATGACGTCCAGCTTGCCCTGCTTGAGAGAGCAAAACTCCTCACGCATCCTTTCCATGAGACCATCTGGGATGTGGTGCTTCAGGAAGGCATCCTTGAAACAACCCCAGGTGATAGGGTATCCAGCTCTCATGGTCTGGTAGTTCTCCCACCAGGTAGCTGCCTGACCCTTCAGCAGGTAGGTGGCATACTTGACTTTGTCTTCCTCAGCAACGTGAGCAATGTCCAGAGCCCTGGCCATCTCCCGGATCCAGTCATCAGCATCCAGAGGCTCCCGTGTTGCCACGAAAGCTCTCGGACCCATACTGAGGAACTCCTTGATGCTGACCCGTGGAGCATTCTGGTTGTTGTGCTGGTTTGCCTGGAACTGGGCCATCTGCGCCACGACCTGAGTCATCTGAGTCAACAGCTCCGTGATCGGAGGTGGCTCAGGCGGGTTGCTCCTTGTTGGCGGCATCCTGAATAGACATGCATTTTAGCACAACAACAGAAAAGGATAGACTTGGTAACCGAAAGAGAGATTATTCCGACGCATGAATAGATAACCAACAGGTACATCATCACATGTTCAAATACATCAGAATATCCAACACACCATAAATGGTTCGAATAGGC
Source organism: Alopecurus myosuroides (assembly GCA_028641055.1). Lineage (NCBI taxonomy): Eukaryota > Viridiplantae > Streptophyta > Magnoliopsida > Poales > Poaceae > Alopecurus > Alopecurus myosuroides. The sequence continues at coordinate 550,543,350 of CM054058.1, forward strand.
AAAGGATAACTAAACATAGCTAGGAATGGATACATCGGTACTCCCATGCTCATCACGCAGGACGGCGGTGAGTAGTACGACGAGAGATACGGTGAGGAGGAATCCCACGAAAGTAGGTAGAACGACGATCCACGTAGATCGGGACTGCTCTGAGAGAAACTCTCGGTGTGGTGAAGTAGAAAGCGTCGTCTCCCTGTGCTCCAAAGCGGGGAATCCCAGTGTAACCAGGACCAAGGTCGAGGAGTGGACCTCTGATTGGCTCGTAACCTCCAGCATCTGGCAAACTACGTCCAACTGTCTGATGGAAACGTGCAAAGCGCTCATCTCCAACAAAGTCTGTGGTGTAAGTCGCCAGACGAGTCAGAGCAAGGTAGAGCTGCTCCCTGACTGAAACCAACTCCTGAGAAAGTGTGGTGGCAACTGCGTCACTGTGCCTCACAAACTGAGCGGTGGTGTGCAGCCTGGAACTATCACGCTCATAAACATCCAAGTTGTCGTAGAGAGTGAAATGAGCTCCCGCTGAAGTGATGTAACCACGGGGGATGTGGCGATAGATAGAATCGTCAAACCCCCAGTAGTCAGCACGTAGGACGGTGAGACTCACGTAAGCTGTCCGCTGCACGGCCATATCCACTGTGGAACCTACTGCCTCGTAGCGGTGGACAACGCTCATGCCATCATCTGACAGAATGTAGACGATAGCCTGGTAGTAGGTCTGGTCAAACTCTCGCTGCTGCTCGTAGACCTGGTACTCTGGTGCCCAATAGAACCCCAGATAAGTGACCATGTCCCTCAGCATCTCCGGATAACCGGCGGTGCTCTCGCAACGAGTCATCCGAACCACCTGCGGGTAGAACCTGAGATCCATCTGCAGATGATTTGGAGGTTTCGATTAGACGCCGGTAGAGAATTGTAGTGGAAAACAACAACAAGATTTCAACGGACGAAAGGTTCTTTAGAAGAACAGGATATCGAAGCAACATCGAGAAACACGAGACCAAAAATCCTGAGGTACTACGGAGAACCCAAAACACGTGAAAACCTAATTTGAAAGTTTGGGTGAGAAGAGAAAACAACGTTGCACTTCCTTACCAGAAAAGGGTGGGTGGGTGGGGAAAGAAGAAAAATGGCAGAATTCCTACTCTCACGTTTCAATTTTTCCTATATAACTACAAAATAGTTTCTAGACTCAACTGCGACCAGTAAAAGGGATCCTATAGGCAGACAGGCTCTGATACCATTTGTCGCACCCGGACTTCTAGAGGATACTCATCGTACGAACTGAACAGTATTTTGATTGGATTACGGGGCTTACCGGCACCCGCATCTCTTACGAGTAGGCCAACACTTATGTGTGACAACCAATCCTTACTATTCACCGTCGATGTAAACTATCCCGTAGAAATCAGGACACTACCATTGACGTACTTCATACCCTACACACATGGTACGTCAACGGCTTGTAACAGAATGATAGCACAACATATCTCTAAGACACAAAAGATTGAAATAAGTTACAAATGGCTCTCACTAGAGCAGAGATAGCAAATACAATCATCCAGAGGACACATGTCCCAACATAACATCATTACATCTCAGCGGAAGCATTCAAAGGGTCTGAGTACAGACAAATCCAAATAGGCTTAAGAAGCCGGGAACTGAAATAAAGACGGAGCCCATCCACGTAGTCTCGGATCCTGCCCGGGTCCGCTACCTACCCGTCAGCAGCCTCGTCAAACTCCACGTAGTAGCCGTTACTGGGATCCTCGTAAGTGTAGTCTGCGGAAACCACAGCCCCAAAGGGGTCAGTACATGGACGTACTGGCAAGCAAGACTCACAGTTCACCAAAGTGTAGCCCGTCAACACCAAGCACAGATGCCTTGGGTTCAACGGAAGAAAGGGGGTATAAAAGATGCTGCAACTGGCTGCGCTAACCAACTACAGAGATTCTACCACTTCCGGCTAACAGAAAGAAGATAAGATAGCGTATAGTAACCAACTGAAAGATAACCTCAAACAAACCCATCCTGGACCTCGCCCCTTATCCAAAGAAGCAATCCGAGGATAACTCACACAGTTGGATTAATGAATAATGGGTCAAGTTATTGTGTCAATAAGTCTATTACTAGTCAAGTTATCAATAGTTAGGTGTAAGTTGTTCTGAGTACTTGTTAGCCAGTACTTTCACCAAGTCAACCATAACCGCGGAAAACACGGCTTCTCGAGAAGATTATCCCTGCAGGGTTGCACCAATTTGGCCGTACACGTATGAATAACCCGCCAGATGGGATGCCTCCCACCAAGCGGGGTACTCAACACAACTCAACTCTTCTTCGCATCAAGCCCAAAGCACCTTGGGCGCACGGCTAATCGAGCCCCAAAGAAAAGGGACCCTCATAGCACTCTAAGAACTTGTCCCCCTATATGCCCACTACAAAAGTTCCACCATGCGCTGGGCTCGCAAAAACATGCATGCGGCAAATGGAAAACACGAACTAAATGAGGCGATTTGGACGAGATGCGAATCGAATCAAATTGAGGGGGGCGCCCATACTCGCTTCCCACATGCGGGTAGTGCGCTCATCATGGATCAGTAGACAAGACCCTTTTCCTATTAGGGTCGACACTAGCAGGCCTCAAAACCACAAAGGGCCTCCTGCCGGTGCCTTATCAGCATATTAGTATTAACAGGTTGATTGATTAACATCGAGCCCCCCAGAACATGATAGAAGTATAGTAACTGAAAGTAACGGGTAACAGACTCGAGCAAAACAACCTAAGCATGCTAGTAAGACACTGGCTCAAACAATGGGTTGTAGGAGTGGAGGTGAGGCAATATCAGGGTTAAGGGATTCATGTGATAGTTCGTATCAGAAACAACTATACATAGGCAAAATAGACAACGGAAAGTATCGGTAACCAATGTCGAAAGGAACACAGTGGTTCAGGTGAGTGATAACTTGCCTGCAAACTCAGCAGCCTGGTACTGAGCTAGATCCTCAGAAGGGGTGCTGTAAAGATCGTCTGTCTCAACGTCGTCGTCTATTCGAGAAGAAGCAAACAAACAAGACAGAAAGATAAACAATCAATATCATGGCATAGTGCACAACCATGGGATGATGCATGTCAAGTTAATGGTTGCATCAAAAATAAACTAGTTAACATGGTAACACAATTTAAATGGACCCATATGCAATTTTGAGTTGCATATGAAAAAAGGTCCATGAATTAAGGTGGAAACAAATGATCTACAATTTAATTACCATGTGAGAATTTATTACCATGATGCATGCATGATGATAACAACAAAATAGCAACAATGGATGCAAGTGGTAAAGGATTTTAACAAGTTGGGATGATATTTATTAAGTTGGGAAATTTTGGGTTACTTAGAGATGTCACACAAACATTTGTTGTTTTCATCCACTCAAAATGTTCAAAACAAATAACAAAATTCATATTTGAAAAGAATACAAATTTTTAGTTGGATTACATGTTTCAAATATTGAAAAAGGAATTAGGATGAATTTATTATGACTTAAACAAGATTAAACAAGTTTTAAATGAATTTAAAGCAAGCATGAATTTTATTTAAATTTTATTTGTTCAAAACATAAATTCAAACTCACATTTGACCAGTTTATACTTTAATAGTTTGAAATCATACTTTGCATGTTCAAAATAATTTAATTTGAGCAAGTTATGATTTTATCAAATTTTAAATGATTTACACAAGGTTTAAATTATTTAGGCAATTTAGATTATTCAAAACATGAAATAAAATTTATATTTGAAAAGGTTATTTGAAATAGCATGGAAAACATATTTTATTTTCATTATTTGGATTAAAAATGGATTAGTTATGGATTTTAGCAAATTGCAATTGAATTATTTGAATTCAAATTTGAAATGCATTTGGAAAATTCAAAACAGAAAACAAAATGCTACCAATAGGTAGATAATTTAATTTGGGGTAGTGCACATATTTTATTTTTGTTATTTGGAATTATAAAACTAAAGTTATTTGCATTTTATGTCCAGGGACCAATCTGTAAATTAAATGGACCTTGATTTAAAACAGAAAGGTTTAAAAACATTTTTATACCGCACAGAACACTACCCTAGGCACTGCCAGGGGGGCCCAGGGTCGCTGTGTGCTTGCGTGGCCACAAGGGTGGCTGACTGGTGGGCCACTGGCGTAGGGGAAAAAATCCCAAAAAGAAATGGCGCTGCGGGGGCTCGAACCCACGACCAGGCGCTTGATAGCTAACGCTGTAACCAGTGCAGTGAGTTTCAGTTTGTTGTCAGTAACACATACGCAACAAGGTTAAGATTCAGATCGCGATGTTTTCTGAAATTTTAACTGAACCCAAAACAGCGCTCCGACAGAGAAGCGACAGGTCGACGCTCGCCGGCGGGGACCAACGCCGCCGTGCTGGATCTCGTTGTGCTTGCGATGCATGTGCGGGGTGGTGCATGTGCTCGTGCAGAGCTGAGGGAGGAGGGAGAGCACGGTGGCCTCACCGGCATTGTCGTGGAAGCAGAGGGTCGAGGAAGTTCCCGCGGCGGCGAACGGCGTGGACGTGGACGGCGTCGTCGATCCAGAGGTTCACCGAGCTCGTGGAGGTGTCTAGGAGGTAGAGGGATAGGTGGGGGTCTAGTTTCTGTGGCTAGGTGGGGGTGGAGGAGTGCCATGGCGACTGCGGTGGTCGGAGATTCAGACACGAGCTCCGGTGAGGGGTGGTTGCAGTGAGGAAAAATCTCCGGCGATTGAGAGGGAAATGGCGGCGGCCTCGAGGGGAGAGGGGTCTAGGGTTAGCTAGGGCTACGGCGCGCTGCCCTAGGTGGTCTTATAGGGGGTACGGGGCTCTGGTGGCCGTCGCTGCATCACTGTGCCGCCGTGGCATCCTCGGATGCCCGGCCGTACACGAAGACGACGGGGGGTGGGCGTCTGAGTGAAACGGTACCGGGCCAGTGTGGGCTGGGCTGCGCGCGAGGAAAAGGTAAGGGAGTGGGCTGGCTGCCCACTGGCTCTGCTGCGCGCGCTTTTTTATTTTTTTTGAATTTTTATTCCTCTGTTTTTTTTTTGCAGCAAAAGAGAATGGAAAAAAAAGATGCTTTTGGGGTTTGCAAAAATTTCAAAAAAATTTAGGTGAGCTATTTAGGTTAATTACAACCATATGCCAAGTTTGGAATTCAAAAACATTTGAATTTTGGTGCTGTTTGGATAGGTTTCAAATTTGAGTTAATTTGGATGTTGATTGAATTATTTAAGACAAGAATTAATTAGGGTGATCATATGATTCTAATTGGAAACAAATGAGCACCTTTGTTTTGGTTATTTCATAATTTCAAAAGTGGTTACTGTTTGAATGTTTTTTATTTGAATTTGAATGCAAATTGGAATTAATGGATGGATTAAAAACCCTCATTTTTAATAGTTGATCACTATGAAATAAATGGAAACAAAATGAGATTTGGTTTGAACTTTTGATTTGAAAATATTGTAACATGACAAGTATGAAACACATCATTTGAAATTGTTTGAATTTCCATTATGAAAACAGAATAAAAACAGATGCAAAACAAATAGTAAACAAATGCAAACAAGGAAATAAATATGATGACATGATGCAATACTTTAATTAAACAAGAAACAAAACATTCTAGGGGTATTTTCATACTTGGGATGTTACAATCTCAAATAAAGGATCATGAATAATAATGCAAAGAAACGTAAACGTTTGTTTAAGGTATAGAGAAATCATGGCAAAGTGGTATTTCGCTAGTCCTTAAGAGTGGGACAAAGATAAATGACAAGACACTTTCAAAGTTCAAGAGGAAGACTAGAACAAATGATATCACATCATGAAGTAATTATTGATGTTTATGGGACAAATGCACATAGAACTCAGAATGGCAAAAATGCTCTCTCAACTGTGTATAAAGTTAGAAGATGGAGATTCAACATAAAATTTAAAGAAAGGCCCTTCGCAGTGGGAAGCAGGGATCACTCATGTGCTAGAGTTTTTTATTTTATTAAACAGAGGTATTAAAAGTTTGACATTTGTGGAGGAATGTCTATATTTTAGGAGGGGTGTATGCTAGTGTCAACGAATGGTAAACAGACAATACAGTACATCACAAGCCAACTGGATTCACAAGAGCGGCTCCCATGGTGAAGGACGCAACTGGTGTAGAAGGTCATCCATTTTTCTCTTTTTTTTACACAATTATGCTTTGACTGATATGATCAGGGGCAAAAATAGTGAAGAGAATTTGTTTGTATTAATTTGGGGCTGGGCACCCCGCTGCCAGCTCTTCTATCATTTGGATAAGCGGATGAAGTCACTAGACCATGGTGTGAAATCCAATCAACAAGTGAGATAAAGATTCTCTATTGACGTCCTCATGAGCAAAAAAAGGACACAAAGCAGGAATAGTTTTGAAGGTTTTAAAGGTAACACATGAGAAATTTACTTTGGAATGACAGTTAAATACCACATGTAGGTAGGTACGGTGTACACAATGGAAAAAACTTTGGTTTAAGGGAGTTTGGATGCACGAGTAGAGCTCATACTCAGTACAGGTGGAGGCTAGCAAAAGACTGGGAGCGACAAATCAAGAGAGCATAAGAGTCATAATCATGCATAGCGACATAAGCATCATTAATTAAAACATAAGCAGTATCACAATTTCAAAAACTAAGTGGTCATGGAGGCTATTCGTGAATGGTTTGTAGTCATAAACATGGTGTGACCATGCGCCAAGTCAACCAAATAAATCATTCGAAAGAGAATACCATATATTGATGCTTTACTATGACAAGAACAACTCATGAATCTTTCAAAACATATTTGTCGGATATATACCAATTAGGGGTATATCAGATAGAGTCCTAAAGTGCCGGATTACCAGGGGGGCCTTAATGGTAATGGATTACGGTCCATTAGGCGGTCGAGTAAGCTGACACAGAGAAGCTGGATTCTAGAAGAACCCGGACCACGACCCACGTGGTACGGCTTGGAGTAGAAGGCGGATTCTTGCCTCCCAAGTTAGAACTTACCGTAGTCTTCTAAGTTTCCTTTTCTGTAAGCCCTAACCCGGCTATAATATAAAGCCGGACGGGAGAGAAGAAAGATATAGACAATTAGCTAGAAGCCAACTCACCGAGAAGTTGATCCTCGTCGAGTAGCTAAACCAAGTCACATTGTACTTTGTATACTTCAGGCTTCAGCCCTTATTTAGTGAGATTGCAGGAGTAGGAACGCCGCCTAATTGTGACGTACCGAACCTGGGTAAAACTTTGGTGTACTTGATCGTCATACTACCACGTTCCCCCCACGTCTCTATCAGTAGTCTCATGGCACCCCCGTCTATGAATTCTCCTACGATGTCTTGACAGTTGGCGCCCACCGTGGGGCCAGCAACGTCAGGCGTTATGTTTCGATCGGGGATACTTGGCGGAATTGGCAGTACCATAACTGTCAGAAGCCTGGAATTCGACAACAACGTCGGGCGCTTCCTCGACAACGGATCGTACATGCCAGCACGGAATCATCTGGTAAGTGGCTACGTTTTACCGATTGGATCTGCAAACATCTTTATTGGATTAACTAGAGAGGCAATGGGATTCTGTGGTGGAAGCAAATTTATCCCACCCGCCCTATACCCAGTCGAAGAAGACTATGACGCCGGATTTTGCTCAGATCGCCGATACTCTACTGAATCGCACTTTATCGGTATGGTGCAATCCGAGATCGCCGAAAACACGGATGAGAGCAATCCCATGAAAGAGGCAGAAGAAATCAATCCCACAATAGAAGTGGAAGATCCGACATCCGCCAATATGACGACGAACTCGGAAGCTGATTTCGTACTAGCCGCCATTGAGGCGAGATTGGAATCAGAACCCAGATCAGATGAACTCGATTCCGAAGATGAATACGAAGATTCTTTCGAAAGAAAGGTCAAATCACTTCAAGAGGGATTCCACGAAGTACTTATGGCAAAACCGGCTGAAAAAACTTATGCCGAAAGTCAGGAAAGCCCTAAAACACCTCCGCCAGATGAGGAAAGAGAGGATGGTGAAACCACTCCAACATACCCGGATGTCAAGGAATTGATAGAAGATGGACCTGGTAAAAAACCTCCCTCTTCCAAGAAAAGACACAAAGCTTTCAAGAAACTCCAGTATAAACTACGGAAGAAAAAACTAGCAGATCCAGCCAGCAAAACCTGGAAGCAGAAGGAGGAAGTGGAGTTAAGCCTGCGGAGAAGAAAGCGAAGGAAATCTCTGTTCCGCCAATGTCATAACAAGACGAAGGGGATCTACTTCAAACACCAGTGGGACCTCACGAACCCCCTGAAGTGCTAGAAGCCAGGAGACAAGCTCTCCAAAGGCAACAGCAACATCTATTCAGAACTCGGGAAAATCTCCAAAAAAACCCAGGCTGACATTAAGTTGCAGCAGGAAGAAATCGAGGAGTACGAGAGAAGGAATAGATCTAGCATCAAACCTACACGGTTACCCGGAATCGCAAGACCGGAAGTACTACCGCCAAAGGAACGGTTCCAAAACCCGCCCTGGCAAAAGCAAGTAAACGGCACTGACGCCAGGGGCGAACCTATATACAAAACCGCAGCAGAAAACGTGGAAGCCGCGTTCGCCATCCTCAACAATGATATGTACTCCAATGGCGAAAAGCTTCAAGGGGTGTATGCTTTCTTAGGAAAGGCATTGCAACAGCAACAGAGAGGGCAGGCAAGATCAGGAAAATTGCACGACGACTCGGCCCTATGCAAAACAACCACATGCGCCGCTGGAGCACCTGGACCTGAAGAATCTGGAGATTCAAGAAACTCAAAAGAGAAGAAAAGAGATCCGAGAAAGAACAAGAAAAAACCTGATAACAAGCATGCAGCGTCCAGAACCGGATCCCATCTGCCGAAAGGCGGAATAAATCCCCGAGATCGGGAAGAACAAAACCTGAAAGACGGAAAAGCAATGCCGCCTCCAAGACGCCCTGCTGAAAAAGCCGGAAGATATGACATTGCTCACATGCGTGAGAGATCCCGTACGCCTCCTAGGAACAAGGAAAGACACAAGAGTAGAAATCCACCTTACTCCACAGGGCACGATAACGAAGGAAATAGACACAACCCCGGAAAAGCGTGTTCGCGCCACATTGGAAAAGAAAGGAGCAGATCCCCTTCTATTCATTCAGCCGGTAGATATTCCATACACGCCGATAGAACGAAAAGAGATGATCTATACTTCGGACCTAAGTGTTTCACTGACAGGATCCGAAGAATAACTCTACATTCTGGCTTCGCCAAAGTTGGTCCAACATATCAAAAATACACCGGCAGTACAAACCCGGATACCTGGCTCTCAGACTATTACACAGCCGTCCAGATTAACAATGGGACAGATCTAGAGGCAGTAAAGTTCCTCCCCCTAATGTTATTGAATGAAGCTAGAGATTGGATTAACGGGCTTCCGTCAAGAACCGTAGACAGCTGGGATGATATGGCTAGAGTTTTTACTCAGCATTTTCGGGGAACTTACAAACGCCCCAATAGCATCAACCAGCTAAACTGCTGCACCCAGTTTGAAGATGAGCCATACGTGGACTTTATCTCAAGATGGACTGCAATGAAGAACAGCTGCTCTGGAGTAACTGACGTACAAGCAATGCATGCTTTCGTCAATGGCTTAAAACTTGGACTCGTACCGTTCATGATTGGTTAAAAAAAGCACAAATATCTCTGATCTTTGCTTACAACCGCAAATGAGCACGCAGCGGCCGAAGATGACATCAGAGCGAGAGGTGGAAATATAGACGCTTTGATTCAAGCCAAAAAGACCCCTCGTCTTGAGAAAAAAGCCACTCCAGAAACACAGCAAAAGCCCAAAGAAGTTAACATAGCCTTTGGAAAGGAAAATGGGATCAAATGGAAAGGACGAAGCACATAACCGATCGCCTACACAAAAGAAGAGTGGGAAAGAATTAAGTCGGAAAACTGTGTCCACCATTCGCAATTCAGGAAACCCACTCATACAAACGCACAATGCCGGCTCAACAAGCATATGAAACGCAGTGCAGGATCCGGAAGCAAAGGGAAGAGTTCCAAGAGGAAATTCTCCAAGCAAAAGCCAGAAGCTGAAAAAGAAGACAGTGAATCGGACACTGATGAAAAAATCTAGGAACAACAGCGAAAAGGCGAGCCTAAGTTTCCGAGAGTTGACGGAGAATGCAACCTAACTTTTCTGGCAACTCCCTTTGCAAAGGTGGAAAAGAGGACACTTCGAGAAATAAACGCGGTCGTCCCACCAACTCCGAAATTCTTGAAGTACTCAAATACACCAATTACCTGGGATCAGTCTGATCATCCCGGAAATATCCCAGAACCCGGCACACAAGCTCTAGTTGTAAGTCTTAGTGTCCAAAACACTAGGCTAAAAAGAGTGCTGGTGGATGGAGGATCCAACATCAACATAATGTACCTGGATACACTGAAGCATCTACAAATCTCCGAGACCAGCTCAATCATAGCAACATACGTTTCACGGCATCGTTCCTGGCAGGCAAGCACGATCCCAAGTAGAGAAATTTCCCTAGATGTAACCTTTGGAGAAAAAGAACATTTCCGTCAGGAAAATCTCCTTCGAGGTTGTGTCGTTCGAAAGTTTGTATCACACAATACTCGGACGTCCAGCTTTCGCCAAATTCATGGCAAGATCATGTTATATCTATAACAAGCTGAAGATGCCAGGACCAAAAGGAGGAGTAATCACCATAAAGGGAGATTTCAAATTGGCAAACGAGCTGGAAAAAGAAAATGCCCTTTGTGCAGAAAAAGTGATAGCAAAGGATGAATTGAAGGAGCTGGCAAAAGAAGTATCGCCGACAGAAATGCCGGCAGGAAAAGAAAGCCGGAAGCCGGCAGATAGCTTCAAAACTTCCGAGAATACAAGACAGGTTATCCTAGATCCCAAAGATCCGACAAAGTTTGTCGTAGTGGGAACTGGGATGACCGACAAATAGGAAAGCGAGCTCATCAAGTTTCTCCGTGAGAACTAGGATATTTTCGCATGGTGTCCTGCGGACATGCCAGGAGTACCTAGGGAACTTACTAAGCACCAACTCAAGGTGATTCCAGGATCTAAACCCGTCAAACAAGGTCTCCGTCGATTTGACAGAAGAAGACGGAAGGCTATCGGCAAGGAGATTATCCGGCTATTAGCAGCTGATTTTATCCGGGAAGCTATACATACTGAATGGTCTGCAAACCCAGTATTAGTCCCGCAGAAAGATAATACTATTCTTAGGATGTGTATAGATTACACCGGCCTGAACAAACTATGTCCAAAAGATAGATTCTCGTTACCACGAATCGATCAAATAAAAGATGTCACTGCCGGCTCTGAGCTTTTATGCTTTTTGGATGCTTATTCCGGGTACCATCAAATACGTATGAAAGAAGAAGACCAAATCAAAACCTCCTTCATAACCCCGTATGGAACATACTATTACATAACCATGCCTTTTGGCCTGAAGAACGCAGGTGCAACCTCCCAGCGTTGCATGCAACGATGTTTGCATAGTCAGATAGGCCAAAATGTTCACGTGTACGTGGACGACATTGTCGTCGTTTCCAAGGAAAAGGACACACTCCTTGAAGATTTGCGGGAAACCTTCGAAAAATTGCGCACTTACAAAATGAAGTTGAATCCATTAAAGTGCGTATTCGGGGTTCCCTCAGGAAAACTTCTGGGTTTCATCATTTGAAGTAAACCCAAAAAAGATCAAGGCAATCTTAAACATCTCAAGGCCTACGTGCTTAAAAGATGTACAGAGATTGACGCGTTCTGCAGCTGCCGTCAGCAGGTTCATAAGCCGGCTAGGAGATAAAGCTCTGCCATTATACAAATTGTTGAAGAAATCCAACAAATTTGTGTGGACAGAAGAGGCAGATGTGGGATTAACCCAGTTAAAAGAAACCTTGACGAAAACTCCGATTTTGGCATCACCAAAAGACGAAGAACCCATGTTACTATATCTTACAGCAACAAACAGGGTTATCAGCGCAGTGATAGTTGTGGAAAGGCGGAAAGACGAGCAAAGCATACCAGATCAACATCCATTGTATTATGTAAGTGAAGTTTTCCGAGTCCAAGCAAAGATACCCACACTATCAAAAACTGGCATATGGCGTATTTTTCGCATCTTGAAAACTCCGTCATTATTTCCAAGGACATTCCATAACAGTGGTATGCAAAGCACCACTAGGGGATATAATCAATAATGCGGAGCAACAAGCCGAGTAGCCAAATGGGGCATCGAGTTAGCTGCGTTCGACATTAAGTACCAACCCCGGACGACAATAAAATCCCAGGCATTGGCAGATTTCGTCGCTGATTGGACAGAAGCAATGGAAAACACACCAATGCCGGAGTCAGAATACTGGGTTATGCAATTTGATGGATCCAAGATGAAGGAAGGTGCTGGAGCTGGTGTAATCCTAAAATCCCCAAACGGAGACACTATGGAGTATGTATTACAAATACACTTCAACGCCAGCAATAATGTGGAAGAATACGAAGGTTTGCTTCATGGCTTGCATATTGCAAAATAAATAGGTGTCAAACGCATCCTATGTTATGGTGACTCAGATTTGGTACAGCATCAGCTCAACCAAACATGGGACGCCAAAAGCCCCATCATGGCCGAATATCGGAGAACGGTGGATAAGTTTGCTATTTGCTTCTTGGGATTTGAAGTACTTCACGTCAAAAGGGAAGAAAATTGGAACGCGGATGCATTAGCCCGCATGGGCTCGGAAATAGTGAGAACCCTACCACCAGGTGTGTTTGTCCAGCATTTGTATGAACCCTCGATAAAAGGTGGAGATGTCGACTATCCTCTCATTTCCGAGTCAAATGAAGTCCTGTTCGTTATCCCGGATTGGACAATTCCATATTTAAACTTCTTAGTAGATCAGAAGTACCCGGATGGAGCAGACGAGGTCTTGCAAAGACAAATAAAACGTTGATGCAAAGGATACACGGTAATCAATGGTTACCTGTATAAATGCAGCACTACTGGAATTTTTTGCGATGTATTTCGCCAGAAGAAGGCCGAGAAATACTGCAAGAAATCCATGCAGGAGATTGCGGACATCATGCTCAATCAAAAAGCATAGTTAAGAAAGCATTCCATGCAGGGTTTTTCTAGCTAACAGCCAAGACAGATGCCGAATACATAGTCAATACATGTGCCGGATGTCAGTATTACGCCAGGCAGACAAATATGCCAGCCCAAGCGCTCAAAACTATCCCTATTACATGGCCGTTTGCAGTGTGGGGGCTAGATATGATGGGACCATTCAAGACTGCAAGAGGTGGACTTACTCATCTACTCATGGCAGTGGATAAGTATACCAAGTGGGTGGAGGCAAACCTCATCAAAAAGCTTGACGGTGTAACTGCCAGGAATTTCATCATTGACGTAGTCATGAGATACGGCGTTCCACACAGCATAATTACCGACAATGGGACAAATTTCTTTATTGGAGAGTTGGCAAAATATTGCCGACAAACGGGAATACGTCTAGATCTTGCATCTGTGGCACACCCGCAATCCAATGGACAGGTTGAAACAATGAATAGTTCAATCCTGCAGGAAATACGCCCAAGACTCGAATCTCCTCTTCATAGAGCAGCTAGAGCATGGGTGGAAGAGTTACCCTTCGTGCTTTCGAGTATTCGAACAACGCCAAACAGGTCAACTGGGCAAACCCCGTTTTTCCTAGTTTACAGCGCAGAAGAAGTGCTTCCAACGGACATGATCCATGATAGCCCAAGAGTGCAAGCTTTCGATGACTCGGATGCCGAAAGTGCACGATAGGATGCCGTCGATCTCTTAGAAGAAGAACGAGAGCTCGTGTTTCAAAGATCTGCCATTTATCAACAAGGTTTACGATGTTACCATAGTCGGAAAATCAGGCATCGCTCTTTCAAAGAAGGTGACCTAGTGCTAAGATTGGTGCAAGAAAGAAAGCACAAGTTAGCTCCAGTTTGGGAAGGACCATTTGTCATCAGCAAGGCTATGAAAAATGGATCATACTATCTTGTAGATATTCGGGACACGGAAGATGATCCCAAAAGACCGAATCGCAAAAGAAAGAGAAAGATAGATGACGAACTAGGGGAGACCAAAAGACCCTGGAGCATCCAGCAGTTTCGTCCCTTCTACACTTAGTTCAATTTCTATGTAAACATCTTTGAGATCATGAAATAAAGTTATCGGAATTCATACATCTATGTTTTTTACATGTTTATTATAGTCAAAAGCCTAAATCCGCCTTATCTATTTCCCAATGATCTTTCAAAATAACTCAATGTTAACCCGAATTGTTCCTGCGTGCTCGGTGTTAAAAAACTGAATGATTTTCAGCCTAAAACGGTTTAGGGAAACCCAGATTGTGCCTGCGTGCCTGAGTTTCATTCAAAATTCCTTACTTTTCTCTAAGTATTATCTGATTTTTTTTATGTTGGGTCACTGGAGCTAGTAAGTAAAAATGCCTTTAGTATGATCCATGTTTCCGAGTTTTGACTGATCGGTTATACCCAGTCATTTGGCATGAAGATTAAAGTACTATCGAGCTATTTCAAACACTAAGGACAGTTAAAACATATCAACCAGAGAACTTAGAAGATAAAGGAATAAAAACCCATAAAACTTGCAAAGAATTAGTAATATAACTGCAAAGGCGGAGTACTTGTTTATACAAAAGAATAGAAAGCATTACAATAAATTTACATTGTAAGAGCAATAATGCTTCTATTTCCCTATTTCTACCCAGGACCAGGCAGCTCCTTCAGGCATCCGACTTGTCGTCTTCGCTGCTGGATTCCTCAGGAGTTTCCGGATTGTCTTCCTCCGGGTAGAAGGTGGAGATGTTCACCATGTTGGCAATATTGGTGGCGTGAACTTTGATTTCATCAAAGATGCTGGCCCTCTGCGCCTCCGTGTATCCTTGGGGGATGCCGGACTCCACACGCCAAGATTTGGCAGTCGGGTAGTGCATGCGCATGAGCCCAACGGCCATACGTGCACCACCACATGCCGCGGAGCGGAGAATAGACTCCCTGGACTCCGCCACCTCCATGATGGCTTCCGAAAGTTTTTCAACTTCCGAGAACTCCCCAGACCTGGAAGGAAGGCATTTGTTGACCAGCAACATCCCCGCAGCCTTGATCGTGGTGAATACCTTACCAAAAGCCGGATTTTTTCAATCCGGGTAAGGGGGCTATCTCCTGTTTCCGTAAAAAAACACAAAAATATTAGAGAAAATAGAGGAAGATGAAACATGGAAAATCCAGTAAAAGACAAAATACTTACCGAGGATCCATTCCATCTCGGTGCCTTCCTCCAGGCTCCCAAGGCATTTTCCAGATCTTGGATGGTGGCCTTGTCCTTGGCAGCTTGGTCGGAGGCCTTCGATTCGGCAATGCCAAGAGCCAGTTGGCTAGCCTCCAGGTCCTGCTGCATCTTCATATTGAGATTATGAAGATCCAGGTTTTTGTGGTGGAGGTTTTCGGCATTGCCGGCATCTTCAGCAACTTGTTTGGCTTTCGCCAAAGAAGCTGAAAAGCAAGTAAAAAAGAAGAGTTAGAAAACTCGGAAAAATACTTAGAAAAAATTGCGAATCATAAGCAGAGAGAAATTTCATACCTGCTATTTCACTCAGCTGTTGCTGAGTAGATGCCAGTTCTGCATCCTTATCTTCAAGAATTTTGAGAAGGGTTTTAATCTCCTTATTCTTGATGGAAAGTTTGTTGAAAACCTCCACGTTGATATTTTCGGCAGTTTGCTGAAACACGGGAAAGAAAAGAATGCTTTAGTTCAAAACAAGCATAACAATGAAAAAATGTATTAAGTAGAAAGTATACATAAAACTTATTACTTGGGGGCTAGAGATATTACCTGGCTCATCCTGGTCAAGTTCGCCAGGTTTTCGTTGAATTCTTTTGCATAGTCTGCAAAAAGAATCCCGACGTTGCAGAGACCGTCCTGGATGACCTGCCGAGGTGAAAATACGAAGTTATTCCTTACAATTAGTCCGCCCTGCGGCCAAGGATGGATTAGAGGCGCTGGTGCGAAGAACTTGGTAGCCCACGGACGAATGTATCCGAGTTCATCAGATGGTTGCTCTTTTACCTTGAATTCTTTGTCAAAACTCGGAATGGGATCCTCCTCAGTTGTACGAGAAGGGCCACCCATATCCGGCACCGCCCTTTCCCTCGCATCCATCTCGGATACCACAGGCTGGCTGGTCGGCAATGGGTATTCCTCCGCCTTTGCAGACTGATCTTCTCCCCCTAGAGCAGCTGGGGTAGAGGGAGCTGCAGCAGGAGATGGATGCACCCCCTTGCCGGCAGCAGCCTTATGCTTCTTCAGCTTCTTTGGTTTCAAAGAGGTTGGAGCAAGGCTGGAAGGGGAAGGAGGCAAAAGAAAATCCGAGAAGTCAGTATTCCGAGATATCAAAACAGCTCCTGCAGCAAAAAAAGCGGACAAAATGGAAACCCAGGAGATTACCTGGATGTAGCGACGGGAAATCCGTCAAGTTCCACCACCTCTTCAGTGGTTGATGGCCTCTTGCGCTTCTGAACACATAAAACTTGGCATGCAGTTCGTCAAGTTCGGCGTCAGTTGCAAGGTATTTTTCGGTAAGGTCATCAAGCTGAGGAAAAGGCAAAATATCCGACTAAGTTAGGAAATCAGGAAAAGATAAAAATCCGAGAAATTGCCCAAAGGAGAAAAAAGCATTACCTTGGGAACCGGTTTTCTTCATGAAACATCCCTAGGCTTTCTTCATATTGGTCGCGTGTGGCGACCAAATGGTTAACCCGCTTCTTGAAGTCCCTCTTCGTAAACGCCTTTGACGTTCCCCTCATTTCGTCTTCCGGACCTTCGTATTCGCAAAGAAGCCGGGTTCGATGCGCGAGAGGTTAGATACGTCTTCCGAACCAACACAAAACAGTGTCGGTTCCAGTGAGAGGAGGTTTGGAGGAGGTGAGTTTGGCGATGTGCCGTTTGATTTTCATCAAATCATCCGGCAGGGTCTGAACTGCCTCCAGAGCCCAGTTTTCCTGGGGAGTGACGACGGCATTGACGAATGGTGGAATCCCCGTTTCCTTTCCAGGAAACGGGATGTCTTGGTGGTAGAAAAAGGAACCCGTCCAAAATTTGACGGATTCCGACGTGTTTATCTTGGGGAACCAATCTTCCCTTAATCAACACAGGGTGAAAGATATGGTTCCGCAAGTTGGGAGAGCGCCCTCTGAGGGGTTTCGCTTAATCTCAAAGCAGCACTACCAAAAATCTAGCCTAGGTGCTATTCCTAAATACCCTTCAAAAAGAGCCTGGAAGCCGGCTAGATAAAGAATAGAATTTGGTGGCAGGTTGTGAGGTTGGATGTTATAGTGGCTAAGAATTTCGAGGAAGAAGCTGGAAGGCGAAATTCCCACACCTCTAGAAATGTGCGAGGTAAGGAGGACTCATTCCCCGGCTCTGGGCGAGGGCTCGGACTCGTCTTCCTCGTGCCGCCATTTTCCTTTCACAATCAGCCCCTCCTTCTCCATTGTCGAAAGAAGAGAAGGGGCCAAGTTGCATCGGCTCCAATTGCCAGAGAGTTCGCCCTCGTCTTCGGCTCCGGTGGCGGCGGCCGCTGCGGCGAATTCTTCTCCGACGAGGAGGATTTTCTCCTCCGTCGTTTCAGGAGCGAACGGCGGAGGCGGCGCGGAGGAAGAGGTGGCCAGGGTCTCGGCCGCGAGATGCGTTTCCTCGCGGGCCTGGTCGCCGGAGTTCTTCTCCGGTGCGCTCGCGAAAGCACGGCTCGGAGAATCAAGCTGTGGATCCATGGCGTTGATGATCTCGTCGATCTCAACGGAGACCGAGAGCTTTTCCGCCGCGCGTGGTGAGTCGCTGGTATCCATCTGCGGGCGGCGCGGTGAGGTGTTTAGCTCCCGACGCAGAGATTCCGGGAACGGCGTGGACGTGCGCGGAGCTTTGCTCGCTCTAGTGAACTTGGCACGAGTGCAGTGGCGCTTGGGGGCTGGGAGGCGGAGTGAGAGCAGAAGGGTCGCCGGAGGACTTGAGGAAGACTATTTATAGCCGGAAAATCTTTAAGATATGTTGCAACGGCTCTTTGGACCGTTAGATCTTCAACATGAGAACCTCAGACCGTCTTTCCTCGTCATGACACTTCTCTCATCACCAACAAATCCTCAATTCCCAGGCCTCTCCCTTTACTGACAAGAGGTCCGCACCCCTTCTCCCCGTGTTCTTTCGTGCTAGGGTTTATCAACATACAGTGTACCGGCAAAGGTTAGAGACGCCTGCAGTGATGGAGTCAAATCTGCATGTGCAATTTGTTTCTAGCCAGAGAAATGCTTATCTGCTAGCTAGACTAAAAATATAGCCAACAGAATATTTGTCAATTCAAGCTGTTGTCAGCTTACAATGGTAAAGGTACATTGCTTGGAAACAAGTATATTTCAACTAATGTTTATCGTTTTGGACCCATCATTTTCTAACAAGTATATTTGGGCATGGGCATGGGCAGCCCGGCCCGACCAGCCCATGCCCATGCCCATGCCCGGGAATTTTGGGCCCGGGAATATAATTGCAGCCCGGCCCGACCCGAAATTCCTGGGCCTAGGCCCGACGGGCTTTTCCATGGGACGGGCATGGGTCTCAGTTTTTAGGCCCGATGCATGTCCGGGCCGGGCCTGGGATTTGATTTTTGGTGTTTTAACGAAGAGGCCCGGCCCGAGGCCCGAAAGCCCGACGTTTTCCCTCCCACGGGCCGGGCTTGGGCACGGAAACTAGGCCCGACTGTCGGGCCGGGCCTGGGCCTTGGGTTTGTGCTGCGGGCTTTTTTAGGCCCGGCCCGAGATATGGCCAGGTATAAAGGAAACCAACAGTTCATACGAATGCTATCCTACAATCTACGATGTTAAACCTGCACTTTGGTCTACTTGAATCACATTTCTTACGGGAAAGCTACTATGAGTTAATCTATATTAGAAGCTAAAACAACTAAGAATATATTGTAAGAATAATAACCAAATAGCTCTTCCACAACAACTTTAAAACCATACCTTTCCTTCATATGGTAGTACTGGCAATAAAAAACAACTTGCGTCCGCACGCCACCAGCTTGATGGCCCGCGGGTCAACGTCCTCCTTGTCCCTTGCGTCAACGAGAGCCATGTACAGCTGGCCCTCGGGGAGTTGCTGCTCTGCCGCTTGGATGGTTACCTTCATCTTATCTTTGAGTTTCTCGCAGAGAACTCATTGAGCTCTTGTACATGATGCTGCATGAAGGAATCACATGTGTCCCATCCAAAATATTTGGTCAACTCTTTGGTAGCTACACTATTTTCACTGTACTGAAATTTGTAGAAAAGGCTTTTCCAGAACCAAGGGAATACTTCTAGATGGCATGTTATTTTTAGTGGTTGGCTTATGATAGACAGCCTGCAAGAAAACCTCAGTTAATCGGCTAGGACAGAAAACAATAATGTCTACAACGTTATGATGCGTTAATTCAGACCTTCCTAAAGTATGGTATGTAGCACAATGTTTGTAGAAGAGAGTTCATATAACACGTTCCTTCCTGGGTTTCCATCTCAAGCTTTTTGCGCATAGCAACCTCTGCCTCAATAGCAACACTATCATTCACAAGGTAACCGTTAGTTGGATTATATAGCTCAGTCAAAGGCATAAAATATGTGGAACCCCCATAGATCTCGCTTGCACTAAATTGATGTTGAGTATCTACCCGACAGAAAAAGAATAGTTCATCAGTGATGCATTTATTTCATAGAAATTATTTTATATTGGAACACAGAAAAAAGGTCAAGCAGCCGTACTGAGCATCAATAAATCAAGTGCAAAATCATTCTTAATAAGCTTTGCAGATAAAGAAAGAAAAAATGTGGCATGGCATTTGCAAGTACATGTAGTTTCTTAGTGGAGAACAGAATAATGCTAACAGTAAGGCATGGCATTTGACAGTAATGCAGCTTAGTGGAGAACAAAATAATGCTAACACCCTTCTACTCTCAGTTTAATCATTTGTTGCTTTCAGATAGTGCAAATTTACATAATGCAGAGTCATGTACGTCAGAAATAAGGAATATACCTTTTTGTGTCGTATATTTCTGATCAATCGAGTTTACAGTGGCCAACTAAATTGAGCATAGCAACATCAATGTACATAGTGCTCCAAATTATCTCCCCCGATGAAATAAGAACACACCTGCGTCAAAGCCACGTATGTTACTGAGATAAAACATTCTGCAGCTGCACCTAGGGTATAACTGAAGAGACGAAGGCTACCCACCAACAAAAAACACATCATAGTAGTGCTTTTTCCCATTGAGCATGGTGAAATTCGCAACGTCCGCAGGCCCTCCGCGCGCCTGGCTCTCCGCCGTGCTTGCTGCTTCCGTCTACGCCACCACTTCTACCACAGACGTTAGAAGCCCCGACATTAGACCATCCAAATGGATAAACCCAACAGTGACACATTCCCAAATCACATTAGGAATCAGGCTCAAGCAAAGTAGCGACCGAGAGAACACACGATACATTCCATGGGTTGGTTAGTCGTTCAAAGGGACGAAAGTAGAAGGGCACAAAAAAATTAGAATTCAAAGGAAAATAAACAAACACCTTCCGTGCATCAGTGTCGACTCCATGGATGCGATAGAGAGGGAATGAGGATAGTCGTCACTACGGCTGGCAGACAGAGATTCGGTATTTTCCGCCCAAGCGCCACCAGCTTGATGCACCGTCGCCGTCGTCCTTTTCCCTTGCGTCAACGAGCTAAAGTCCCCGGGATGCTCCGCCGCGTACCCAGGTGCGAGAGTGAACGACACCTTCGTCAACGGCTGAAACAGATGTGTACTTATGGGCTATGGTGGCGGAGAGCGGGGCAGCGTAGATTTGGCAGCTTGGGGAGGCGGCTCGAGATGTGTGTGTGTGTTTCCTTGGGGGCGAGAGGGAGGAGATGGAGTTGGGATTCTCTAGCCGAACGGGGTTCGTTTAATTGGGCTTTGGCCCATGTGCTCAGATAGCAGGGGACGCGGGGATTGCCGAGGGAGGGAGCGAGCGTAGGACGGAGCGGACGATGGGGTTGGGAACTCCCATTTAATAGTAAAGATTGTTTTCCTACTGTTTTGCACACATATGTTTAATCTTATTGTGTTCAGCAAAACCGGTGAGATTGACAACCTCACTGCTACGTTGGGGCAAAGTAATTTAATCGAGTTGTGTAGGTTTCACGTTGCTGCTGAACCGGCAGTGCGTCCTGTCACCTCAGTTGCATCAACCTTCACAGATTGCCTGTCCTCCTACTGGTCGATTCAACCTTGGTTTCTTTTCTGAGGGAAAACTTGCTGTTGCACTCTTCACATCTTACACTTGGGGTCTACCAACGTGAGTCATCAATGTTCTAAAAGCTTTATGTTGTACTGATGTGTACCGACTAGACCACAAAGAACGTGTAAGTACCTTTTTTTGTAAATATGTTTTTTATTTTTTTACATTTCCCTCCCCTCCCCCCCCCCCCCCCAAAATTTACTTTGTATTATTCTAGTCAGAACCAACACTACCACGTAAAGGGATGTAGCAGCAGGTTAATTGAGTACATACCAGAAGAAGTAAAGTTTCTAAATAGCTATTACTTGGGTCAGTATAAGGTACAACATAACAAGTAAAAATGTAAATTATTCATAAAAGAAAAGCATGCATTTTCAAATGTATTCTTATTAAGTTTTGCAAATTTTCTTCACTCATTTTTTTTTCAAACATCTTTGCTTCCCTACACTACAAAGTTTTGGAGGAGCCAAGGAGAACTCATCGGGGCATTACTTCCTAGTAACCCTCAACCTCAAGGCAGGAAGGTTCAAGGTAATGGATTCATTAACCAATAAAAAGAATGGAGAACCAATCATGATGAAAGCATGTCATCCGTTGGTTGCATCCATCAAATCAATTTGGTCAAAGGAATATGCATCATCGCATGTTGACATATCCAATTTCCCCATGGTGCCTTTACCATGCCCTAGACAGACAACTGAGTAAGCAGCAAACAATTTGCTTTTCATTTTTCTACTACTAGTTTATTTTTTTGATTTAGTTCTTTACTTCCTGACTGTTAGTACTTTACAGCGTATTCTTCCATTTTATCTCTCGGTCATGTTTTCTTCACATGCGCATCAGGTTCGATTGCGGGGATTTCATGCTAAAAATTCTTGAGACTTGGCACGGCAGGAGAATGCAATTATTTGATCAAAGCAACATGGAAAGCATCAGAAATTGATCAATGACAAATGGATCCGGTGGCATAGAAACGAGGTGAAGTGGAAACTTGTTATATGAGAACAATTGCAAGGGATTATGGAAGCAATTCAGAATTGTAACTTTCACTATTTTCATCAAGTAATACTACTGAGAACCACATAGACTTTTTGATGTCCTCTATATCATGTCCCCCCTCCCCATGTATATGGTCGAACATAATCCACACATTTTCCATTCCGTTCAAGAAACTACAAATTATTCAACATAAATTGCGGCACGACAACTTGTTTTTGATAACAACTCTTCCTAGCACAACTCAATCAAAATCTATTTCACTGGAAAAGCGATAGTACCGGATATATCTTTGGATCTGCCAGCCTCGTTAGGAAATTCCTCGTATCATGCTCAGTAGCTTGACACACACTTCAGATGGTTGGACGTGTAGCTTGAAGTTGTAGTTCACCTTTCTTCGTTTTCTTCCTGGGCCTCCCTCTATACAAAGTAACATAGGTCTTTCACTCTCGTATTTGACGCAGAGGCGGAGCCTTGACCAGCAAAAGGGGTAGGTTCGTCAATAAAAGTATATGTTTGCATGTCTTCTTAGGCAGTAGCAGCTTACTTCAACATATTTTGCTTTAATGTATCAGCAACTGTCTTCTTAATCTCAACAGGGTCTTTCTCTAGCGCATGCAAATGTTTCTCGTCACATTCATTTGTCTTCTCCGAGGATGCTGCTGCAACAAACATTCTTTTAAATTCTGAAAACAATTTTCCGTACCGAAGCAACCTCATATCTTTTCTAGAGAGCTTCCCATTTGACACCTGAATTAGTTCATCATTAGAAGATACTATATTTGGAGGAGGAATGCACCACCTAGGGAAAAATGTAATGTTCAGGTATAGAGTGAACTGCACCAAGGTGAATCAATACTTTGAGCACACGACAGCAAAATATATATACCATCTATGTTAATCTTGCAACATTGGCTACCATTGGAAAAATCAACATGAACATAGTAACTTATTTTTCCATACCCAAAGACTGAACCATGCACTCGTTAAAACTTCATACACATTCCCTCAGTGATCATGAAGGTTGTATGATGTATTTTTCCTTAGCTCTATCTGAAAATTCCTGTAGATGGGCAGTGTGTAAGTTTCCTTAATCTGCTGCTCCATCGGATAGTCCGGCCACAACCTCACTGACATGTCTTCTTTAACAAAGTCATTGAAGACCTCAGCAACGTTAATTTTCTCATGTAACTTCATGTATTGCTTTAAGAAACGCATCAAGCTATCATGTGGGGTAACATACTTCTTCAACATTGCGTCAAACCATTCACTTCGAGCTGTAGTTTACAGGAAGGGAAAAAACCGGTGCATGAAGTAAGTTGGAACAAAATACTCCCATATGGCATAAAGTTCTACAAATATTTGTTGTGTGCAATAGCACGTTTAGTAACCATTTTAGCCCATCTATGCTCAGACTCTTCCTGATTTAGACTGTGATCAATTATCTCATTGAAATCGAGTCGCAATTGTTCATGCTTCCTTGCATATGAACCGTCTTTATCCTGGAATTTTTGCATAATGTGCCACCTATAGTTCCTGTGACAAATCCCTATGAAAATAACAAAAATGGCTGTTCTCATTGCCTGATCGTGATCAGTGATAATATGTGTAGGAACCAACCCATCCATAGCATCAAGTAATGTTTCAAAAATCCATGCAAAGTTTGGTATCGTTTCATTCCGAATGAAAGAAAACCAAGCTAGATGGATCTCCCGTAGTGGTAAATCCCTATAAATGGGGCACACGACATGTTATACATATTTTTTCATGTAGGCCGTGTCAAACGAGATACAATCGTGGTAGTGCTTGTACACATATGTCTCAGCTCCATCAACCCATAAGATATTCTCCACTTGATCTTGATCATCAAGTTTGTACGGATAGTTGAACCTTGGGACTTCCAACTCGAGCTCATCAAAGTGATCCAGCAACTGCTTTACATCTCTTATTTTGTGACATTCACCCAACTTGGCAGTGTAGTTGCTGATGGTTTTGGTGTCATATGGAACATTTTCTAGGGACCCATACAGCTGAGCCATAATTTGCATTATCTACCGGAAGACAGGTTTACTTCATGGAGCATGTCAATGTTTTTTATTTCCTCTTTCGGGATCTTCTCGTGTGATCTCAAGTATTTTTTGTGTGATCTCAAGTATTTTTTTGATGCAAACTTTTTGATCAAATCATGGGTATGCTCTTCAACAAATTGAGTAACCCGCCAATTTCCCCCTATTCTTTTCACCCGCAATTTGGCTTTGCTTGGTTAACATAGTGAAAGTTTGAACCCTTGTTTTCTATGGCAAGGCTTCGCCTTGAGCTTCCTTGTTTTTTCCAGCCTTGTTACAGATAAACGTGGCCTTGTCTATTTCATTGTCTCCATCGGCTCTCCGAAAAGAGCCCATCTTCACAGAAAAACCTACGTGCTTGGCATACCAGTTGTAATGGTGCAAAGCCAACTTTGGTGTTTCAAATATCATACCAATGTATGGGGTTTTGGGAACAAAGCCTTTAGGCGTTGACTGCACTTCATCATGGCTGCCACTTTCTACACTTGATAGGGTCTGGTCTGTTGGAGCTTTGGTGGCCATAGTATCTTCTGTGTTCAAATTTGCATCCATACTAGGGTCATTTGGACATGTGCCATGCGGACCACCAGGAGTACTTGCCCTATCATGCGAGCCTCAAGCATCCCTTTGGACTATGTTGTGCAAACCAACAGTGTCACGTGACCTTGCACCAGACGAATCGGAACCACCTTCTTGATATGTGCATGCGGACCAGCATGACTACATGTCCTCCATGCGTGCAAACCTGAAGCATTATTTTGATTAGTGACATTCGGACCGCCGGGAATAGTTGTCACTGAGTTGCGCGACCCTGACCCAACCGTGCCTTCATGGCCACCACAATTTACATCCAGCGGTGGATTGTTAAGATCAATACCACTAAAAGCTCCACCACCAACCATTTTTTTATTTCTACAAGATTCTTCCTTCTAAATAAGCTGCAAAACAGAGACAAAGAGAACAATCAAAATGTATTTCTTATTTACATTTTGTATCACAAGCACACACAAAAATGTTTATTGTGCTAACAAAGGTCTCCTTACTTCGCAGGTAAAGCTTTTAAGGATAAATTCTACATGGTAGGAACCCAAAATGTAAGTCCTAGTTTTTCGATCATGTATAAAATAGTAGGCAACTTGCAATATAGATTTACAATCTGGGATCAAAGTTACTTTACAAGCATACAGATCTACCATAATGCATGTTAAGAATCATTGACATTAGTAGAAGATAACTGTGATCAAAGTTAAATTCTTTACAATCTTGTTGTATTTGAGGGATGTAGTTAATTAGCTCAAAGTTTTTTGCACAAATTCAACCTGAAAAATAGTACCCCAAACTCAAGCAACTTGATTTACCTAGAAACTCAAGCACATGCGTAAGATTTTTTAAGCCAACATCTATCATTTTTGTATATGAACCTACTAAGTCAAGTATTCTTTCTTTACGGTTACATACAATTACAGATTTTGCATCAGAAAAGTAAGCTATCTCATTTTTTTTTGCTCCACAGGTTTCTTAGAACGACATCTCTAGGAGGTAATCAGTAATGTGCACTTGAGGCCACCAACTTTCTTAAAACCTTATGGATGTAATATTTTTTACATGTTTTTCATCACTTCAAGAGAGAATAGTTGATTTTGGTTTTGTTTCTTGTTTTGCATGTGAAGAAAGGGTGTTAGGAAAAAGGGGAAGAACTTCAGCTTACAAGAAAGTTTTCCCAGAGTATGCTACCTCTTTTTCTGTTGGTGGTGTTCTACTATGTAATTCTACTACATAAATTACCAGCAATGTAAATCTACAAGATCTTGTAGGTTTAGCAGATAAGAGGCATGAATTAGGGAGAGATGAAAGTACAAGAACATCTCGCAGAGGTTGACCCTGGGTAGGGGGGGTTATGGTGGGGAGGAGGAGGGAGAGACCTGGGATGTAAAGTTATTTCACTTGTTCTATTTTCTTGGATCTGGTTTTGCTGCAGGGGGTGGGAACAATGGCGTGAGGAGAAGGTAGAAGAAGGAAGCGCTGCGAGGGGTTGGGGGGAAAGGTGCGGGATATGCTGGGGTGGCAGGTGAGCTTTTGCCATGCTTGGTTGGCGTGGAAACACGCATGCGAATCGTAGGCGGGGCATGTGCGCCTCAGCCACATATCTAAAAGTTATCTCTTTGGTTATCAACACAAATTTTTCTTGTTTCTTATATCACAAGGTCTTCACCGTCAACTATTTGTTGTTCCCAACGCATTGTCCGAAAGTTGTTTGAAAGTTATGGTGAAAAGTTTACAATCTTGTGTGATCTATGGTGTTTGGTTGTATCAACACTGATGGGTCCACGTGTTGGTTCTATATGTAATTTCATCGACTTCGGCCTTGCGATGGCCCACAGACTCAAAAATACCTACTTTGGCTATGTCACGTTTGTCTTGAAGGTATCAGGTACCTTTGTATATTCGATATGCTCTAGCCTCGAACAAGTTAGGTTGTATTCAGGGTGAAGTTGTTTTTGCATGGTTTTGACAACAAGTTGTGCCTTGAATTATGTTGAGGACATCTCGATGCCACATGACCTACATCATGTGTTATCTTTCGGCTTCACATACAACACTCTAGAGTCGTCCCTTAGTCTTGGCCATCTAATGCCTTCACATCGGGCCGTCGACGCTCCTCTGTGTCCTTGCGGCTTATGTCTCCACATTTCCCTCGGTTTTCCGGTGGTCGTCATGCCTTTGGGTGTCGACATGAGGTTCTCGGTACAGGACCTAGAGCCTAGCATTTCCAGCTAGGTATCTCGAAGCGTCATCTTGGTTGGTGGCTTCTGCTCGGACTACACATTGCCCTTCGGCGACGAGGACATCATGTCAATGGACGTGGCGCGGTCTCGACTCCATGCGCCCTCTACCACCGTCAGGCCACACTTCCATTAAGGAGAATCACGTTTCAGCTAGGGAATGTTGGGCTACTGTGTTGGCGAGCACATGTGGCGCTGGAGCTAAGCCACGAGGCAACCGAGCCAAGCTAAAGGCCCACTTTCTAGATTTGTTGAGGCATTAAGCCGAGCCTGGCTCGAGTTTTGCCGAGTCTCGAGTAAGGATGGCAATGAATAGGGTATGGGGCGGGTAGAGCAATACCATACCATACCCTATAGTAAACGAGTAGAAAAATCTACCCATACCCGTACCCATGCGTATGAAACTTTACCCATACCCATACCCATATCCCGCGGATACGTGTACCCATCGGATACCCAATGGGTATAAAGTTATTATATTCATTGATATCACATTTGACAAAAAATATCAGCTCGATCCGTTGTATGCCACATCGTTGGGAATTTATCTCCTTAATTTTGAATATTTGGAAGATGAGAGGATCAATGAGTGATTGCAGTTTGCGAAGATTTTGCAGACGCTTTAACTGACCCTTCGCCTCATTGCCTAGACCTGGAGTTATGGCCTTGTGGGCTGTTTCTTGCTGGACTACATATGGGCAAATGGCCCACATGTCAGTATAAGTGGGTAGGGTATGAGTATACCACGGATACAAAACGATACCCATGATCTACCCATGACTTGACGGGTAGGGTATGGGTACTACCATTGGTATTAAAGTGTACCCATACCCTGTCCATATGGGTCGAATACCAGCGAATACCTATACCCACGGTTGAAATTGCCATCCTTAGCCTCGAGACCGCTCGGTTCCACCCTAGCCGGGTGGTCTCTCTATTGTTTTTACCCTCAACAGGTGTTCAGATCCTCTAAACAGGTGTACTCGGCCCCACGTGTCAATGACAGTAGCTGCACTACAGTTAGCAGTGCTAGATCCTCCATCTCAAGACGAACCCCCGTTGAGAACCTGCCTATGTTAGGATGGTTAGGAGGGCGGTTGTATCCCCAACCCACTAGAGTTCAAATCCCAGATTTGACGCTGGTGTTTCTCATTTAAGGCGGAATATTCTTCAGTGGGAGGCGACGTTCCCGTCAACAGCGAGGCGCCCATGGTGACTTCGTAATTTCAAGATTTGATCCGCCGGCTCAGTCTCGGAGGTGCTCATAGGGGTAGGGCGTGCGTGCGTGCGTTCATAGGGGAGTGTGTGCGCGTGTTTCTGAGCGCTTGCGTTGTACCGTGTTTCGCAAAAAAAAAGACGAAGCCCCGTTAATTTTTTTTATTGCCGAGCGCCCGTTGGCTAAACCATGGGTGGCGGAGGGTACTTAGGTGGGCCTCATACACAAACCAATTTTTTCACGTACGCGGCCTTAGGGCTAGTTTGGTTGTCAGGGCTGAAAAATCCAGGGAACTAAAGCCCCGAGGGGTAATCTCCCTTGGCACATGGGATCCCTGTTCCACGTGGGAGAGATGGCCCCAGGTGGGGAAACTTCCCTGCTGCTATTTGGACAGCACGGGGAGGGGTCGGGAAGGGAACAACATGATAACGAAAATAGTTTGAACATGCAAACATGGAGCTTTGCTATTTCACAGAACTACAACTCCGTCTCCAACCTCCAAGCCAAGCACCGACATCTCACGGGATAGAAAACATGGAGATACAACAACATATACACGAATGAGTCACCAAACAAAAACTAACCGTTTTTATAGATGACCTGTTTTGGCACTCATTCGACACAATCAAGTATGATACAGTTTGACGGAGACAACGACAACATTTTCTGTTCTGTTACAGGGTTGTGAGCTCAAATATCCAGCAAGAGGAAGTATGTCGCTCCATGAAGAAACATGACAATTATATTACTGATCCATTAAGAACATTTCCGTCTGACTTTGCTGTAAAGAACCTGTATGCAGAGCATGTGGAAATGAACTTTTTATGCACAAGCATTAGCTGTTTCCCTTGCAAGCATGGTTATTATCACTTTTTGAACATTATAAGAACCAAATACACATTCAAAATAGGTGGCAAATAAAATAAAATAAAATAAAATGCCGAAGTGTAATCTCAAATACATGATTTTGTCAGGATCAAGCTACTGACAGTGGCGTATAGTCATCTCATCCATGATGCAACGTAAGCTATAGTAATCTGATTAGGCCGTTTACTACAAAATAGGATCAATCAAAGAACAAGGGAAAGAAATAACTTTTACGCCTTGCCTACTCCATTTCCATCAGGTCGGTTAGTTATGTTCACTGAAACGCTAGACTTGTTGTAGTACGATTGCTATTGTTTATCAAAAAAATGAATTCAGAAAGATCTGCGCATACAATACTAGGATACTAGAGGAACTGCACATGGAACTAATTCTACATATCAGGATAGACCAAAAAATCATGTCTCTGTACTGAGGTTGCAGCCTTGCCAAAACCTGGCGACATACCGTCATGACACTGGTAGAAAAATGGCCTTCGGTATGCCAGCATCAGTCCCCAAGCGTCGCGCCCCGTGACTAATGAGTCTTTATTCCCGGGTCGCCAGGAGACCCGCGACAGAAGGTCACGTCGGTTTGGGAACGCGTTGCCGCGCGTGGAGGGAATTAATTCCGGTTGACCTCGCCGCCCGGGACTATTGGTCCTTTATTCCCCGTTCCCGTGGCCAACCGGGACCATTGGCTCTTTATTCCCCGTGCCCGTGGCCAACCGGGACTAAACATCGGCTTCTCGCCTTCCCGCGGCGGTTTTTATTTCGCGAAGAGGCAGAGGGCGCCATTTCCACTGCTCGCTCTCTTCTTCCTCTGTTCTTCCTCGTTCTTCCTCTGTTCTTCCTCTCTCGCCATTTCAAGCACACGCACGCAAAATGGCTGAATGGACGGAATACGATGGGAAGACACCATGCGGCAAGGATTTGGACGTGCTCTTCAGCAGTTGCGCGCGGCTGCCTGAAGCTCTAGGTCGTTTGGCCGATCTGTATTGGGCAGCTCCCGAAGAACACCGGTTCTTTGGGCTCGATCTGGAGTACACGGCGAATCATCAGGATGTTGCCGTCATCCAGATTGCGTTCAAGGAGACGGTGTTGGTCTTCCAATGGTCAAGGTACGTAGAAGCTAGCACACGTCCACGTACAAATCTTGCATGCATGCATTTCGGGTTTTTTGGTTGCATGTGAAGAATACATATGTGCTGCAACTAATCTAACACATAGCCTATTTTTGTTGTTACAGTAGCTCAAGGCATTGCCCGGACCTTGTTGATTTTCTTGTCTACAATGGGTTTGACTTTTGCAGCGTTGACATCACGCAAGACCGCGTGAAGTTGGCGCGCATCGGTGTTGTGATACCTGAAGATCACTATATTGATCTTCAGAATCTTATCCAGTTCACCGGGCCAAAGACCGGGATGGCTGTCATGGCAAGCTACTTAATCCACCCTGCTATCACCGGATGAAGACTGATTTCCACCGGGACAATCACTACTATTGGGAGGAGACCCCATTGCGCATGACGAACCTCAAGTATGCGGCCATAGATGCATATGTTGCGTACGAGTTGTTCCGCATCTACTCGGCGGGGCCATAGATGATGTATGCGTTCGATATTGCGCATGTAATGGTTATCTATAATTAGTAGTATATATATGTAATGGATAACTTTTGTGATCGACTCTATATATATATGTTAATTATGAAATGTGATCGACTCTATGTTTGTGTTATGTGTGATCGACTCTATGCATGTAATTAATATTGTTTGTATTATTGTTCTTTTATTTTTTATATATTTTTTCATTTTAAGATTTTAAAATGAATTAGTATTATTTTTCTTCATTTTTTGATATATTATTTGTATTTTTAAGATTTTAAAATGAATTTGTATTATTGTTCTTAATTTTTGATATACTATTTGTATTTTAAGATTTTAAAATTAATTAGTATTATTGTTCTTCATTTTTGATATATTATTTGTAATTTTAAGATTTTAAAATGAATTAGTTCTATTTTTCTCAATTTTTGGATATATTATTTGTATTTTTAGAAATAATACAAATTAAAAGTTAATGTTTATTTATTTATTCAAAATTATTAATTACATCATTACTTTTGTTTATTAAAAGATTTATTTGCAATTCAAACAATTAAGAAATGTGGCTTCGACTAACATGTTAATAAGATTGATATGATACTACTATCACATACATGCGTGAGAAACACTTGGATTCGGGACGGGATGGAACTCGGAAGTTAAGCGTGCTAGTGCTAGAGTAGTGGGAGGATGGGTGACCGAGCGGGAAGTATGACCATGAGTAAGTAATTTGACTAGGGATAATCTTAGTTAGACACTAAGCAAAGCAAATAATACAAATTGTGAAAAAAAGAAGGGAGTGAAAAAAAAGGGAGAGGGAGTGAAAAAAGGGAGTGAAAAAAGGTGAGAAAATAATTAGAAACCAAATGAATTAAAAAAATTACGAAATAAATCTAGTCCCGGTTCATGTGGCCAACCGGGACTAAATGTCCTCCGACCCCAGGCTCCGCCACCCGCCCACGTGGACGGGCCTTTAGTTCCGGTCCGTAAGTAGCGGGACTATAGGGGGGGGGCCTTTAGTCGCGCGTAGCTAGTCCCGGTTGCCTGGACGGGATTAATGGGCCTGGCGAACCGGGACTGTAGGCCTTTTTTCTACCAGTGTGAGCTAATGACAGAGAGAGTCAGGATAAGGAGACATTGCTAACTGGCATATTTCAGGGTTTGAGATTTCAAGGTCCACAAGATTCAGATGTTGCTTAAGACATTGCGGGGAACTATACGAATTTCTTTTTTGTAAAACATTCTGATTCTACGAACAGCTGACTGCATCTAGCAGTTTTATGCAATGAAGATTCTACGCCACCTGTATCGGGCAGAGTAATTCATGGCCCATTGGAACAGAATACGGCCATGGTTCCACTTACTACTAACGATGCAACATTAATCAAAACTTCGATAAATTCATTAGGTATGCAGGAGAAGAACTGAAAAATGGTACTGCGTGCAATCCATAACTGAAAAATATCCTAACTATAAGGTGTGCAGGAGAAGAAATATGCATCAGAATTCATATCTTCTATTTGAAGTATAAAAGGTAAGACACCTTGGTGAGCTTGTTGGTGGTGGTGTCCTTTCGTTGAAGCGGCCAATAGTTGACACTTGCAGCCTGCGATAAATTTCACATTTGCAGCCTGTACAACCAAATTATGATTACAACCAATTTGACAGCAAAAAAATTATACAAGCAACAAGAGCTCATATTCAAGCAGAAGAACAAGCTATGTAAATCCTCTAAATTAATCCGGCGACAACGTTTCACCACAGTAAGCAGCCAGTGACCTCTCCACCTCTAACTACAGTTTGCTTATTGTGATCTAGCCAGGTCCAATCAAGTGATGCCCCTTACAAAAGAACAAAGAACCGAGAAACCAAACAAGCCCTTAGAATATTTTACCAACTATAGAACTAATCAGATTCGACAAAAAATGGTAAGTGGAACAGTTATACACATGAAAGGCATGGATGCGACATGATTACATGCTACTTAGCTTCTCATTGGTTGATATGATCACTTGATTGGACCTGGCTAGATCACAATAAGCAAACTAAAAAATTACCAGATATATATTATAATTTTCTTGTGAAAATGACAACTTTATATTGCCAAACAGGCATGTGACAATAACAACCTATGCATTTGCATCATGGATATATATATAAGCAGCAAGCAGATAGAATATCTCAACAAATCAAATAATATCCATTGGTATTGCATTCATGAATCATTGCTTGCTATATTGAATAGGAAAAAACATCCTCAACTTGCAAACTGCCATTTACCAAGTATTAATTTTCATATATTGTTGCCCGTTAATCCTAGACCACATAAGTCTACCACCTACAGAAAACAAATTGCAGGAGAGATAAGACCACAAGAACACATAAGTGTACGAGCTAATTTACGCTAAGACAAGACTAGTTTATCCTTACTCATGCCGGTTCTTGTATAGTTCAAGTTGCAACTGAGATAAACCACAAACTAATTCGGAGAGGAGGCACTCTACGAGCTGAATAAGAATCGGGCAATTGCACTCTACTTCCAGATAGCCTAAACATAAACACATTTTGGCCTTAGTCCGTCATTTTGTGATTTGCTGGGAAAGTGTACAAAGGACAAGCTTGCCAGCAGTTATCATGTTGCCTTGAAGCACATAATTAAGAATGAGCTGGCAAAAACCTTCCCGAGGGAAGTTACAAGCCTCTCACATGCATGTGAGGCATCCAAATCTTGTGTCATTAAGAGACTACTAGTATTTCTCAGAAACATGTGAAAGTTTTGATATACATTTGCAATATGAAGAAAAGGAAAAAACAGAGGGTTTCACCAAAATTAGATTTGACACAGGTGGATGCACTAACTGTATTTCTGTGTATCTTGTGATCAAAATCTTGGACACAAGGCTACACTTATTTGGATCCTTCATTGAATAAACAGGAATAGTGGCTGACCTTGGATCCTTCATTGAATAAACAGGAATAAACAAGCCTGCAAGATCTGGAAAATCAATAAATTAGGGCGGGGATGAATCACGAAATAGAGAAGCAATACGAGCTAGGGAGAAGAAAAGTGGCTGACCTTGGGAGGGGGGGGGGGGGGGCAGCATCGCCGGACAGTCCTCGTCGGCCGAGGGTACGGCCGTACGGGAGCTCGATCCAGAGAGGATCTTGGGGGCAGGAGAACGAGGATCGCCGGAGAGGGGACCGGCCAGAGAGAGGAGAGGCGGGGAGAAGGATGACGATCCGGAAGCACTCGGGATGGGACCTTGCTTTGGCCGCCGCGGCAAGTACAACGGGGACGCCCCCAGCGCCGTGGTCGTTGCCGTTCTGTTGAGAGAGAGGGGGGGAGTGAGCGAGTCACGGATTTCCGGCCCGACCTACCGAGTCGCGGAATCGTCGCTCGGGGAAGGCCCGCGGAATGGCCCGCTAGTGGAGCACCAAATGGGTACGTGGGGCTACCCGGGCTCAATTTGGCCCGTGGTTTATTCAGCCAGGGAAAAGGCCGGAACCCTGCGTTTTCCCGGTGCGCCAAATGAGCCCTTAGGGCTCATTTGGTAGCGGGGCTTTCCCCGGGATCCCGGCCTTTTCCCCGGGTGAAACCGCCCGCGTCGAATCTGGCCCGGGTAGACTCGCTGGCCCATTTGCCACTCTGCAATACGAGGGATATTCGGCCCTTCCGCGACTTTTCCCCGGGTTAGGTCTCCCCTAGTCGAGACATCGGGGACGAATTCCCGAGTTCGCTTGCTCTCGCTCGCGCGGCGACGAACCTTGTTGGAAAACCCAGGCGGCGGCAGCAGCGGCGAGGCGTCTTCCTCCGCGACCAGGAGCAAGGCGGCGGCTGTTCCAGCGTACAGGTGCGTCTCCGTCTCCCTCTGTATGTGCTCCAGCGGTGCAGCGGCAACTGCTCCAGCGGAGGCGTTCCTTTCTTCGATCTCGCCGTGCGGGGCGTGGTTCTTGGTTCTCATGTTCGATCTCGTCTTCCTTCGATCTCGCAGATGCTCATAGCTCTCAGCTCGCCTGGAATCGCTCATAGCTCGCCTGGAATCGCGCCGCCGCCGGCTAGATTCGTCCCGTCCAGCGGCCCTTCCGCCACCGGGATCTCGAGCTCCGCCAACCGGTTCTTGCAGGTTCGTTGATGTACTCCCCTCTGGTCCCCTCCCTCTGCTCCCCTCCTCTCGAATAGATGTACATTAGGCAACGCACAAGACAATCCCTGCCAAAGATTGGTGGTTTGCCTCCATTTTTATTTGGATTGATGCATATGGAAACCATTTCCCTAGCTAGCTTATTGTTTGAAACAAGATTCTAAACCATGGATTGTTCTTGGAACTGATGTAGCTATAGCTAAGTATTTGTGGAATTAACATGAGTTTACTGGAAGCTTACTGGATGCAGTGTAGTAGTTGTAAAGAGTATTTAATTTTCTGAAATTTGAGAGAGAGGCGTAAAGAGTATTTAATTTTTTGCTTCAGTAGTATCTAGTACTATGACTCTAGTATGTTTAACATTGCAAGTCCATGTATGTTCCCGGTTGATGTTATTTGTCTGGTTTGCAAAATTTGAGAGAGGAACATAGAGCATTTGTTCTTCAGTATGTTGTTATTTTTGTGTTTTGCGACCAGCATTGCAAGTCCATGTATGTTCCTGTTGATGTGTTGAGTTACCTTATCTTCAGGTATTTCCATATATGTGTTTTTGGAGTAAATACATGGCTGTTACATCGTCTTTTCACATGTAGCTGAGGACAGTCGTGGACTACAAAGTAGCAAATATCTCAGTTGTTACAAAAAGGCTCTGAAACCTTAGCAGACACTCGCTAAAACTATGTTTTAAGGTGCATGTGTACAGCTTGGTGAAGTTCAGACCTAGTGGATCAAAAGGGCAGTGGAAAAGTGACTTTGTAGAAAAATGATGAAATGGGCAATAACCATGTGAGAATTAACTGAAGGCCAATGAGGGCTTCCAGTAATGGGCAAGGAAATAAATGTACTTATTCACTGAGTACCATATATCTGTACTTGCCTACAATTTCATCGGCTAGAAATTCTGTAGTGATGCAATTATTAATTTCTGTGGTCTGGTTGCGGTGCAGAGGGCCAGTCAGTCCCCGATCAACTGCTAGTAGTGCTTGCAATAGTGTCTTAGTAGCTACATAAAACTGCTATGTATACTGGCTATGATTAATTTTAGGTCAGTGATTTAGCAAGAGGCTTTGTTGGAGAAAATTTAGTTTACTGACATGGAGTTCTATGGGAGTTTTGATCTGATGAGTTTTTCTTGGCTAGCTCTCATAAATCTCTAGCAAGACACATCAGTTGGTCATGAAAATAACATCACAAGATAGTAGGTATACATCCACTGGCCCTCTCTCGGCCAAGTGAGAATCTTGGGGGCGCGTACAGTACACTAGTACACATCAATTTGCCTGTTTGTTTATCTACTCTGCACACTTACTTCAACATAGCCTGAAAAAGCCGCCTAGATTTCTACTACAGCATCCAGCTTCAACATAGCCTGAATAAGCTACCTAGATGGATGGGTGGACTACCCAAAGTTGTCTTGTTTTCTTCACTCCAAATCAACCTGCCGCATCCTTCAGACTTGTATATTTCTGGGCATAGCAGGAGCACCTTCTATCCTTGGTACTACTTGAGCTACACCCTACTCAATCTTTATGGAATCTGAAATGCCACACACGATTCCGATTTTTAACCCTGCACTGCAGCAGATTCAGAGGATAACTACCGCCATTCCAGCCCATTTTGCTTAGTTTCTGCATACACACTTTGCTTCAACCTAGCCTACCTATCTAGATTTCTGCAACACCCTCAATGTGTTCGTCTACTTGCCATGCTCGCTACCTAGGCTGCTCTCCTAATCCCTTGGAAATCCAAATGCCATGGTAGTTTTGTACTTGTACTAGTATTCACCCTGCACTGCAGACTGATAGAATTAATAGACAGTTAAACTCCTTCTTCTTTTTTGTTATCGCGACTGAATTGGATTTTTTCGGGGCGTTATCTCTGTTGTTGACGGGGTGTTATCTCTGTTGTTAATGGAATCATGACTTTCATGTAGATTCGAATATCCTTTCATTTTTCTAGCAGATGCTCACTTAGTTGTACCAATGGAGGTTTTACTTGAATTAGTTTGTTGCTGCCTGCAGTATGCTCACCACATATGCGTCCAGAGGTGGTGTAACGAGAAGGGAGATACTGTATGTGAGATATGTTTACATGTGAGCATTTCTGGAACTACGTACCTTATCATAACCAACCATTCTCAATTGTTCTAGGCTGTTGTCTCCCTTCCTGTTTCGCCCACCTCTGCATTGCTCACATTCATGTATTAGATGCTAGACTAGAGGTAGTAGAGATGATGATGTCAGGCCTTGTTTTCTTCTTGTTTGTCGTGGCGGTTCTCCTCTCTCTCTCTCCCCCCCTTTCCTGCGGTTTCTGAATCTGTACTTGTTTCTGGTGAAAGATCAAGCTGCTGGTTTCTTCAAAAATTGGCCCCAAACCATCTCTTGCAATCTTGTGTAGTAACCGGGTTCTTCCTTTTATTGGCGATCCTCCGACTTGTCAGCAAAATTCTGAATCAGTGGTCGTGCTTTCGTTCTTCTGCACTCCTGTTGCATTTTTTCTTAGAGGAGGCCCACTTTCTCATGTCAGTAGATGAACATTTTTATGCCATGACTGCTATGTATAAGATTTGTTGCTTCTTAAAAAAATATCCGTATTTAGCTTCATATTTAACATGATGATTATGTTAACAGAGGTGTTCCATCAGGAGATAAGTAGAAGACGACAAGCGGCAAAGGAGAATGAGTGCGGATCATCACGCCGCCGCAACATTTTCATGGATTTGGTGTTATTGAACATATGTTGTAAACTGGAGTAATGAACCAAGTCGCGTTTTCTTTTGTAATATATTTATGTATGCATTCATTCATAATCTATGTTTGAATTATTTCTGTAATATTATGCCTTATTAAACTTTCCAGCTTTTTAAATTACTTCTGAATATATACAATTGATATTTGAGTTAGTTTTCTCAAAAAAAAAAAATCTGCGAAGTTTTTGTATTTGTGGACTGGCCGTGGTAGAATGGAAGAAGATTTTGTGCCTGGGCATCCTCCTCCCCGACCCCCCCCCCCTGTGCTACCAAATGGAAACAGGGAATGTGGGAATTTCTCCACACCGGGCAGGGAAACCACGTGCACAGAAAAATACGTGTATTACACCCTGCTACCAAATGAGCCCTTAGGGGAAATAGATGTGGTAATATTATAGGTGGGCCGTGGCCGTCGCCTACTATACGAGAGCAGCCAGATCCAAGCTGTTCACGAAATTCCAGCCCGCCTCAGCTTCGGCCGCCCTTCCCCTTCCCGTTGCCCCGAATCCCTCTCCTCCCTTTCGCTCTTCTCCCTCGCCGCTCTCCTAACGCCGACGACCGTATTCGCGGCGGCGGAGGTGCCAACTCCTCCATGGCGCCACAAGAATCCGACGACATCAAAGCCCTCCCCAGACGCCTCCCCTCCGAGCGCTCACCCCTCCGGTCAGCCGGGGACGTCCGACTTCGTCGATCCTCGTCAACCAGGAGTCGAGCGACGGTCCCACCATAGGCGCAGCCTCGTCCTCCGCCCCGGGACCTGGTGAAGACGAAGGCGCCAAGATCAAGGACAAGACCGCTTTCCCCTTCCTCTTGGGGCCGCATGTCTTGACCAGCTCCACTGTGGCCTCGTACTCCAACGACGGCGGCGACAGCTGAATCGGCTTCAGCGACCGCACAAGCGGCGGCGCCTCGACCTCTACGAGCTCTCCCGGCACCTACGACTTACCGTACCTTCTTTGGTTACCCACGTTCCTACGAGGAGAGGCACGGCTAGGTACTGTAATTTGCAAGAAACCTAGGTTCATGATTTGGGATCGTCTCCATGCTAGATTGGTTCTTGTGAAAGATTGGTTCTCGTGATTGTATGGTTTAGATCTTTTGGTCATAGTTGCAATTGGATTGGAAAGATTCACTTCTAACACCCGAAGCAAAAGATTTGTGGCATCCTAGAAGTACAAGGCCGTGTAGATGTCATAAGTCGTATATGCAGACAATCCAAGATAGTTTCCAACTATACCATTGAATTAAATTTTGATTTATATAATCTAACCTCTGAATAATTATCCTTGGCAAGATTCAGTATTTCATCGCCATACATTTGCTCATATAAGTAGTACGGAGCTGTATGCATTCCAAATTTTCACTTCAAAGCTCTAACTAATTAGTACGGAGCTGTATGCATTTTTTGTAGTAGCTGTATGCATGCCATAAATATAAGAGATACCATTGCTCATATAAGTAGTATGGAGCTGTATGCATGCCATAAATTTTGTATGTAAGCAATCTAAAATAGTTTCCAGTATACGATTTGGTCTCGAGATATTACTCGTTTCAGCTCTTGCCTACCCCAACTTAATTGGGACTGAAAGGATTTGTTTCTATTACTGCAAATAAATAGTTACCTTTATAACTAAGTCAGAACATAATCTATATGCGGAATTATAATGCACAATCTGGGGATGCAACTTTTATTTAGGAACCAATTAGCATTGAGTCCATATCTACCTGTAAAATCCGGTGGAGTATCAAATTTAACTGCCAGACATCCTTTTGTTCCAAGGAGTGAACACTGGCAATGGCAACTAATTCCCCATCATTAGTCAATGGCATCCAATTCCTGTTGGTTTTTAGAGAGATACTCCAAATCTGTATATTAAAGAGATGGAGCAGCGGGTGTGGATAGCCAGGTACATAATTGTATTGAAAATGCCTGCATTACAGTAGAAAGTGTGTTTTACTGACTGTTCCATGCAGTTTTGATTTGATGTAGT
This sequence comes from Alopecurus myosuroides, assembly GCA_028641055.1. Lineage (NCBI taxonomy): Eukaryota > Viridiplantae > Streptophyta > Magnoliopsida > Poales > Poaceae > Alopecurus > Alopecurus myosuroides. The sequence goes on from CM054058.1 coordinate 550,583,224, forward strand.
AAGGATTCAATAGGCATGGGGTGCATCCATTTGACGTTTTCATTTGGTTTATGTTTGTTTATCCCCAGCAGGGTATTTATTATCACTTAAGTTGTTTTGTGGGGCTCAAATGAGATGACACCTAAATGCATAGCCCTTCTCATCTATAGTCTCCTTTTCAGATTCTGGAACATTCCTTTTGGAGACATAAGGACAAGGCATGCGAGGATGTCTTCACCCGATATTTCGAGTTTTGAGTGGTGAGTGCCACGAAATATTGAATTTTCGTTGTGGTAGTTGTATTTTTAGTTGTTCTGATCTTCCAACGGTTAATTGTCCCCATACTGATATATGTTCTGTTTTTCTTGGAAAAGAGAAGTTATGTGAAGGTGAGGAAGGCCTGAGCTGCATTTATTTTCTGGCAGCTGTGTAATCAGATGTTAGACCTCTATAGTATTTGATTAAAGTGTACTGCCCATCTTCGAATCCTGTTCTTGCATGTGGGATCAGTGGATGCAAAAGGCTTTAAAAGATCTGATCAACAGATACAGAGGCCATCGACTCAGTGCATGTGGCACTCATCATGGAGTTAATCAGTGTCTGGTCTCTTCATCGTAGCCATGGTTTTTGCTGCAGTGTTGAGATGAATTGTTTTGTGCTACCTTGTAAGTTATGTGAATACAACTGTGCTCTAGCAAGTAAATGATACGTTACTTTGAGAAAACAACTGAACTTTCTGTTTCATCTGCGTTTCCTTGTAGATATCAAATATTGTTTGCTAAACCGTGTTCCGTGGAATCATACCATCTTTGCATTGAAGGTGATATTAGGATAAGCATCATGTTCCGATATGTGAATCTGTTAAGCTGCTGCTGCTGTTGCTGGGGCTACGGAAACTAACTTGGCCTCATTGCTTCCATAGTTACGGGGCTTCTTGTGATTGAAACCATATTCTATTGCGTCTTTGCATATTTCTTCCGATTCCCTTCGTTAATAAGCCTCTAATGTTATGGTTTACCTTTCTTGCAGCTATCTTGGTGGGTTAATATACATCATCTATAGGTTGTCCTCGTCCAGGTATATTTGTATGCTGAATAAATGTGATGTTCAATTATAAGTAACGAAATTTGTAAATGTGATATTTCTTTCAAGGCATATCCATGGCAGACATGAATTTGTGTTGTATTCTGCCCTTCACAACACAATGAGGACAAAAATACATTCCTAATTCTCATTCTTTCGCATATGTATTAATTTCGCAGGAACTATTTGAAGGGCACTATTTCTGTCAAGCTGAAAGGATGGATTTCTTTCGCCGTGCTAGGCCTTATAAAGAGAACCCAACTATAATGAGGTAGGCTTGCTTGCTGGATTCTGTAGCATTGGAGAAGTGTCATCTCCATCTGGTGTCTATAATATTCATAAATTCACCCTTTACCTTATGGTTCATAGAATGCAAAATCTTGCAAAGGAGTTGGATATTGTGACACCAGTAAGTTTCTTTGAAGAAGCAAACAATGCTCATTACAACCCGGGGGCCATTATTGATGCCAATGGCACTGATCTTGGCCTATACCGCAAATCACATATTCCAGCTGGACCAGGTATGACTTTACGGTTGAGTTTACATGTACCAATACAAATTGTAAGTGGCTTATCTGATCTAGCAAAATTATTTCTTTGTGTCAGGTTATCAAAAGAAATTTTATTTCAATCCAGGTGACACCCGTTTGAAGGTACCAAATCTGTATTATGTATCACTTTGGTTTTAAACAAGACGTATATAATGTAGCTATGGCTGTCATTGTTATGGGTAGAATCTTTCTTAGCGAAGCTGCCTTTTTATCGATGCAGGCTTTCAAAATCAAGTATGCAACAATTGGCGTTGGTATGTTATTTATCTCTACAACAATTTTTTTTTTAAAAAAAGTCAAAATACCACTTCTGATATCATATGGCATATATAATCTCAACATCTTTGTAGCTTTACTTATTACTGATCTTATCATCCATGTCTTGGTAGGAATTTGCTGGGATCAGTGGTCTGCAAGGGCCATGGTGGTCCAGGGGACGGAAATACTGTTCTATCCCACTGCTATTGGATCTGAACCCCCAGGATACTAACCTGGATTCCCGGGAACACTGGAAGCGTGTCATGCAAGCCATGCTGGCTCTAACTTGGTATGGTTACTTGTTTCCTTATCCTACCCTATATATAATGCACTTCTAGCTTTGTTCATGAATCAGAAAGAGATATTTCTTCTATTTCTTATTCCCGTATATATGGTACAACCCGTCTCAACTGTTTTCATAATTTCACATTTCACCTTGATATGGTATCTTATCAGTTCATCAATTTAATGGAGTCGTGTCAGTTCGTCAATCTCTACTCTACATAAAACAAGAATTTGGTTCCGTAGTTTCTTCACACCTCCGTCCCTCCGTCCAGGATTGCGTTTCGCTAAGCCTTCATCAAAGTGGGCCTGAAGTGGACCTTCACCGCAAGGCTATCTTTAATGAGTACATGGTCTTGTAAAGGCATATACTTATATATGTATATATACTAGTTGAATGCCCGTGCGTTGCTACGGACGTCGAAAAACAATATACGACTCGATCAAAGTAGTACAATGTGCAATTTCCTATACCACCAGGGTCTCTATTGTGAGTATGTATATATTCGGGGTCTCTACTGTGAGTATGTATCTATTTCTGATCATATAAGTGTTCATTCCCACATCATGCTCTCACAACACAATAATATCTATTACATGAACTAATTCAATTTGTTTGGGATTATAATTATGTGAATTATACATATAAAGGTGGAACAATAAATTTAATCAGAAAAGAGTACATGACAGAGCAATCTATAATTTGCAAGTTTCAATGATTCATATTTAAGTGAGGTGCCAAATAAAAAATGAAACCCAAACGAAACATTCCCATTGAACTAAATTCATGTGGTCCATTTTGTGTGGTCCTTTGGACTGAATTTGAACAAAAATAAGAAAATAATTTTTTTTGCTTAGCTGAACCATAATTTTTGAATCATATGTACTATAAATCTGAACAGCTGAGTTTTGATTTTTATTTGAATAATCAATACAATTTTGAGCCTGTGGAAGAGAAAACAGAGCTTTGCCCAAACAATTACAGAAGCAGTGTACTCAATGTTTTTAACAAATATAATTGTACTGCCTTGATACATAATAAGTGACCAACAGTTTTGGCAGTAGCAAATACGGAGTATATCTAACAACAACAAAGTTTAAGCCTATGGCGTAAATCTGCTACTCACCAAGCCACGAGCAAACACACAAAAGAAAAATCACGTAACCCCTGACTTCATGCTTGCCATTGTCGATCCTCCTTGCCCCTTAAGCCGCTAGTCTAGCACTGGCTGCCGCTCCTCCTTGCCGCTCCGGCCTGCTCACTGCTTCTCCATGCTTGCTGCTGCTTGTTGACCGTTAAGTAAGAAGGTCGTCGGCCAGCGCACAAGTGAAGAGGTCACAATCCAACACCAGCTAAGGTTGGTGTCCCATTCAGCCACTGATTGAGCTGCGCCTCCATGAGAAGACAGAGAGAAGGAAAATTAGCAGAACGGTCAAGTTATCTGGGACATCTAAGGATTATATTAAGAAACAGTAAAAAACTGAACCACCTATGCCAGCCTGGAATTTTTTTAAGTGAACAATATAAATACCACATGTCTTGATTTTACAGAAGTTCAAAAGTATCACGACAATGATGGCTATAATATTACTTTTCATATTTCAATGGCACCTTCTTGTACATGCCAATTTACAACATCAGGTCGCATCGGCATCTCACATGAATTTTTTTTTAGATCAAAGAGCAGTTCCTCGAAGCCCCTGGGGGTTTGAGTTGAGGTATTTCTCCAGCTAGTAGGCTGGATTGGCACACCCTTTTGCTCATTTATAGCTCAGTTTCAGAACGAAAACAATTAGAACAGGCCAGCGTGTCCATGGGACTACAACATTGTTTTAATCATTTCAATGCCTACGCAAAACCTAAGAGAAACCGTATTATTTAGGATCTGTAGCATAAATGTGGCCTAAGAAATATCTGAACTCTACGAAATAGTAGAATAAAAGAAACATAAGTTGCTGATGTAATTTTTGAGGTTCATGATCTCATCCTACACATTTTGTAGGATCAAAGCAAATAATAAAATTTCAGTGCAAGTGTATTCTCTATTTAGTAGACAATTTCATGTTCATAGCTAGCTCAAATGACATTTAATAATTAATATAAATTAAGGAGGATAGTGAGGATGACATAACGTATCTGTAATCCCATGTTTTTGCGTTGTTTATAATACTAATTCAGTTTCTCTCAAGATGTCAAGAACACAAATACTTTCACGGAAACATACAATTCCAGTGTTCCAAACAGGACCACAAGATTTGTTTTGTGCTGCCAATCAATTACCTTGATGGAACTGGCGACCACGGTCCTCTCCTGGCCAAGGAGCGCCACCTACATAGCCAGTGACCACAGTGAAGGAGGTGTCACCAGCTAATATAATTTACATGACATGGATGGAGAGTTGTAGACTCTCAGATCTTATCAGCTCCTTGTCAAAAGGCTTCCACGAAACAGGTAATTACCCTCCATCATCTCAATTTCCACTAATTATATATGCCAGAGTAGATAATGTAAGTGTTCTAATAGGTTGCTATTTGAACTTACATGTCGACAGTAAACCAACTGATTTTAAATTGTCGGTTGGCAAAATACCTTCTGTTTTTTCCTTTTCTTATCATGAATGCACATTTGTCCACCCTAAAGCACATCATATAGCATAGTTAAACACTGATGACTCCCTGGAACAAAGTTGACCTGCACAAAATAAACTAAGCCAGAAATATAGGTATTCCATAATTGAAAAATATAGAGTGATTCTTTAAACTATATAAGTGCCAACTAACTCAAAGTATGATTATCTGGTATGTAACTATTTGCCCTAGCGATGATCCTGATTCGTATAAGTCTGCAAGAACGGTAACATCTCCCATTAGATTTGTCTGCGAGATAGTAAACATGAAATTTCAGAACGGATGCGAGAAATTATCTAAGACAAGCAGAGTTAAATAAACCAAAGATTCAGCTGCACTTTCAATGTTAAAATGTACAAGTTTACACCCTAAGAAGTCCACTGTTTGCAATGAGCCAGTGAAAAAATAAGATGGTGATTATGTCCCTCTTACTTCCACGAACGATGCTGCATTTTTCCAAGGATTTCCAAGAATAAATACATATGGTACCTCAAATCCCTACTGATGATTGCAGGATACTCCATTGCTGTCATCCACTCACATTCCCCTGTGAAAGAATTTGTCATGACTTGTAAAGAGAGGGAGTGAGGGCAGGGGAGGTGGATCATATTGTTGTTTAGCTTCACGTTTAGGCTGATCAATCAGATTTTGCAGATCAACACAGGCAGCTTGAATAGCTAGATTTTTCTGACACAGTTCCTGTTATTCTATTGTGAAGCCATTGAGTTTCCAACCAATATTTTGCTGACAGAAAACATATTATAAGTTGCATCCAAAGTATGGTTACACTGTACAAGTTTAGGAGAAGAGTTCAACGATACCTTATGAAATTTCTTCTCGTGGTTGATAGTTTCGATCTTTCAGAAAACATCACCTGGCTAGTCCTCCAACAGGTTATTGCGTGCACCACTGCCATAAGAATTCTCCGGTGGCCAACTTGCCGGCGTCCTTGTACCACAATAGCACGTCCTGCCCGCCCGCCGGCGGCGCCGTCCTCGCAATTCCCACCACCCGTCCTAGCAAGACCTGTAGTCCATGAGCGCCGACATCCCCCATTCATGTCGCTATCTCCTCCTTGCAGCTCCTCACCCAGGGACCCCAGGGTAAGGACCAGGAACTCACATCAATCCAAATGAATCATCCAGGGGAGCTCAAGATGGGCGAGAAGCTAGCGGCGCATGACGGTGGCCGGCCATGTGTGCCGGTCAGCGTCAGGCAGGGCAGCGGATCCAGCCGTGCGTCTCCGGTCGGGGCGTCATGGCAGCTGTGCGTGGGCGACAGACGGCGTGCAGACGCATCGGGCGGGGATCCTCGACGGCGGCGGCGGCCCTTCTAGGGCATCACACGGTAGAGAAAAGAGACGAGCACGTGTTGGGCATATGCATATCGATAGAATTTTTTGGGCCTGGCCAAGGGGTAACAACTTGATGGGCTGAGCGATCGAGCAAGCGACGGAGCGGACGATGGTGGTCTGGAGTCGGACGTACGTACCTTGAAGTCGAATTTAATGGTGGTCGCCGCCGATGGGAGATCCGGGTGGTCCGCCGCGTCGCCGCCGTTTGGCTCTCTAGGTGTCCCCTCGCGCCGAACTGGAATTGGTTGCTTTCCTGGGGGGCTTCATGATGGCGTCCGCTGTGTCTCCCGATGGTCGCTGCCGCTCAGCGGAGAGAGGAGGGAGGGGATCAGGAAGATTGGATCCAGATGGGATAGAGGGGAGAGGATGCGAGAGAGGCGAATCAGTCCTGAGGTGCGGAGCCGAGCGAACGAGAAGGCCCACAGGTCGGCGCAGAAACAAGTGCGAGGATGGGCAGACCACGGACGAAGACGTACCAACGTACGTTGAAGTCCCATTTAATAGTAAAGATATGCCTGAAGGCAGAAAGGTAAGAACAATAGTAGACTTGGACAAAACATGCATATTTTAGTCTACTTACAGACACTTGCTAGAAGATAACTCAGATTAATTTAACAGGACAGAGCGCCAATTCTTTCTTGTTAACTTGAAGGTAGAAATGTAGGAAGATTTAATTTCGAATTTAACAGGTTAAGTTTGGCAAGTATTTGCACAATACCACAGGGATGTTCAGGATAGGTAAACATGTAGGTAACAATCAGGCTACCAAGAGTGCAAGAACCGATGCTCCCTTGCTCTCTCTCACCCAAACTGAACTCTGCACCGTAGCTCTCAGCCTCTCACTCCTGCTTAACCTGCACGGCCACTGGTTGAGCTTCACTTCCAGAGGAGCAGCATGCACTTCCTCCGCCCGAGTCTTCTCGTCTTCATCCGGTGGTTTTTTAGTCTGCACCGGAACAACAGATTAAGTAATAATTAATAAAGCATTATTAGGGATATTAAAACTGGGACAAAAGGGAGCACTCCCAAGCAATTAGCGTTTCTGGCCGTCTAATAGTCTTTCCGACTCAATCCTGTCCACTTGATTCGATCTCACCGCAGTGGGCCAAATATCCCTGAGCGCAACTACTCTATAAAACAAATCGGCCTACTCTGGTTAACCGGACGAAAAATCCATACTAAAGCCTAACAAGGTCCAAAAAAAAACACAATCGACTTCTTATTTTTCTGTCAAGCCTTGTTTTGTGCTACAGAGTCCATCGTTTGGATGGGGAAAAAAGTAGGAACCGAAACGGTGAGCGACAACGGTGGGATCTGACGAGAGACGGATTCAACCAGCGTTGCGGCAAAGAGGCGGAATCGATCGTTCTACAGCTCTATGTAATCTCCTTTCTTTTCTGTAGGAATTTCTTCTCTCGATAGTTCCTAACATTTACAATCTCGCATTTTTTTTTGGACCCGTAAAGGAATCTGTCTCGCCATTGTTGATGTAGCCGGGGAGGAGGTATACCAACCGATGTTATTTTGAAGCAAAGCAGTAGGCGGCCTCAATTGGTGAAGCTGCCAAGCAGAAAAAATACGGCGTAGCGCAGCTCTTCAAGTCATTGACTTTGTTTATGCTCACTGCCTGCTCCTGGACCCATTCCCTCTGCAGACAAGTATCCATATCTAATATCCCATTCTCTATTCTCTGCCGATTGAACATATAGTGAGGAACTAGATAATTTGATAATGTTTAATTAAATATAATCTCATCTATCTCACTATCATCCTATTTAGGAATCAGTGCATTGCATGTTAAGTATATTGGACAGGACTAATGCTGAATTCTTCGGATTTTTGTTATTTCAACACAAAACCAGATCTGATACACATTATGGGAAGTCATGAACTGCAAGCTCAGCAGTTGTACCGACTGCGGGGTTCCAATCAAAGATCGATGATGATTACACCGACATTTAAGGAGGTATCAAATTTTTGGTACTTCAAAGACAGCGATGGTTGCTCAAAAAAAAGACAACGATGGTTGCTATTGTGTGCAATTGGCTGCGGGCGAGCAAGGAAGCTACCTTAGTGTTACTCACCTTCAGTTCATAGACCTATATATTGTTCCCTCACTTTATGCTTTCTTCGTTAAAACTTACACATCTATCCTGCAAACTACCCTTTTTCTACCTGGCATTTGTATCACTCGTATATATTATTTTATAGGTTTTTTTTCCGTTAAATTAGCTTCAAATATTGAAATCTTTTCTTATTTAATGGATTATTGTACTTTTGTGCAATTTACAATGTCTGACACTGAGGTTGGTTATTTTGTATTTCCATGTACCTCCTCTTTTTGTTCATAAGTATCCATGGTAAGATCTAAAGACATTTCAGTCTATTCCTAATAACAAAATCTATTACTTAATGAACGGGCGCGGCAACGCGCGCCTACATGATCTAGTGTACTCAACAGCCAGATCCTAAACCAAGAGAAACAGCACTGAAAGTACAACCATCATGAAGGAATTAGTGAGTACAAAGTGTCTCTTAATATGACCAAAAGTATGAATACAACGGTTCTGAGTTAAACTCGGAGCCATACCACAAAAGCTTTAAAATATTCTCAACTGAATCTAACAAGTTTGTGCTCTATATTTCAAGTCCAACTGGGCAACACCTATGCTCTGTTTGCATCATGGGATATTTATGCTGAATAAAATACGTACCTCCTGATGGAAATATGTTCATTATCAGTTGGTTAATTGATTGGTCTCTTGGCGTCTGACCAAGTAATTTGAGGGCTGCCGTTTCTTTAATTTTTATACAATAGATATGAATAATGGTGCTGCATTGCCCTAGAATTTTCACGGCAAAGAGTGCCATCATGCACTGCTTCTGCTGCAACTGTTAGTGTCAAAAGAATCATGCTGTTTCAGTGCAGAACCTAATGTGCAAGCTGCTACCAGGGAGTCTTTTTCTCAGGATTGCACATCTGGGAGACGGGGAGGGCGCGGCCGAGCGGCCAGGCGACGGGGAAGGCGTGGACGGCGGGGAGGCTTGGCGATCGGGGACGGGCGGGGAGCGGTACGATGGGACTTCCTGGCGACTGGCGGAAAATAGGACGGCGGCCAGACAGTAGCGAAGCTTCCACTGCTCAACTCGAAGCGAGACAGATACGGACCCCTAGCGGCTTAGCGGATGTTGTCCACCAGGCCTGCATCATGTTTACAGCCCGTCCACCTAGCTGTTTGGGCTTTTGGAGCCGCGCGGGCGGAGCGGACAAGCGGACATCTGTGTCCGCCTGCATCCTGACCTAGTGTACAAAACCTCTGTAGGAAAAGCAGCGCGATTGGGTGACACTTGTGCAGGTCAGACATAGGATAAAGATGTTGTACAATTTTCATATACATGATCTCTGAAGTACATTATTCCAACCTTTGCCCTCAAATTCCGACGCATGGACCTGTGAAAGTATCCACTTTGCTGCAATACTTCATGCACAAATACAGTGATTTGCTTGCACATACTTAAGAACATTGCTATTATTTGTGCAGAAATGGGTACGAGTCTACTAAATTTATTGATGGCCTTTGGATTATTCCTAAATGGAAAACTCCCCTGTATGTCTGGATGCAACATGCTGATTCCTTTTATTTTCTTTACATATTGATCCTTTAGTGTGTTTACGTTTATCTTATCATTTATTTGAGTACTTAACTGAGAGTTGCTTCATCCTATATCATGTTCGTTTTTTACATCCACAGGATCTGCTGGCCACAAATATAATCCTCAATCCAGGTCTGGCTTTTGGAACTGGGGAGCATCTTGGAGTATGGAACATACACGGGAGGATTGGGTATTGCAGCTCTAAAGATGGTGGCTGCTCTACCCACCGTTATAGACATAGACCCTCGAGCTGTTAGCTCCGCTCATGAGAACATGTTGCTGAATGGCATGGATTCCAACAGGATTCAGACATGATGTGAATTAATCGACTTGTAAGCACTTTTCCTCTCGTGTGTTATGCTCTCACATCCTCAGCGCATTTCTTTCTTTGCTATATGTGTTACTTAGGTGCATTTGGTTGGTAAGGCGTCCCGCTTTGGATGCTTAGGCCGTAAGGTGCCCCTGGCTGTGCCTTGCAATTATGCCTGTTTTAGGCGCTTTGGCATCAGAGCGGGGGTAGAACACCTTAGGACGCCTTACCGCCTTAAAACCATACGTAGGTGCCGACACTTGATCCTATTCTAGGTAGCAGGGAGAAATTAGTGCATCTATTTGAATAGCAGTAGAAATACGTGTAAGTTTTTTTGAGGCTAAACAGTGGGGAAGGCTCCCACTGTAATTTTTTTATTAACAAAAGAACATATGTACAAAGTTATTTACGAAAGGGTTGAGAACATATGTGTAAGTTCTTAGATTGTTGTTTCTTATTGTTTGTTGTATGCATTGCCTTTCCTCTGTCTGATGGTATGTGTTTCTTCTTGTGATTGAAAATGATCCATATGAAGTACATGCCCCATTCCTTTCTTTCTATTTCTTGAGTCAACCGGAATGATATTACTCTGTAGCCATGTGTTTTACTTTTCTTTTTGGTGGTTAGGCTTATCCTTGCCAGACCTGAAAATTCGTGAAAGTTTCTTACTAACACTACAATAATCTTTTTCTCAGGATTGCACATCTGGAGTACCTTTTGGAGTGGTCAAAGTTACTGAATTTGTTCACTGCAATTTTTTGTGCTTTCGAGTTGAAGGAGTCGTACAACCTGAAGATTTTATATTACTCACCTACCTTTTTACTCTAGATGATATGGCTAATCACATTGAGGTGAGCCAGGTTTATTAGTTTCTGACTATGTGACTTTTTACAAGCAACTAAGTCTCTTAAATGAATCATATTTTTAGCAAGGCCACAAGTCTTATGGATACCACAGACGTATATTGTGGCTGTCTCACAAAAGTATAGAAAAAGAGACTATAGGGACCTCAACTTTTCCTATCTTTTTAATACCAAAGATAATTAAATTAGAATAATTGATAGACAGGATATTAGCCCATGTACACGTGCTCATTTTATATCATGCTAGACTGGTGCACAGTGTCTACATTTACAGTTCAGTTTTGGGTAATTTGGGATCAGGTGCCCGTTCCCATGTAAGTAGCCGTGTAACATATATTGGCTGCACTTCTTCACATCCTCATTTAGTTTCTTTTGGCGTTGTTAATTAAGTTTTTTTATTCCATCATCATCGAAACTGAACTGGAATCAAATGGACACTACCCATTTAAGTTGCCAAATATTTGTCATATCTGTTTGGTTGTGTGCATGATTATTGTTGGATAGGGTAGAAGGAGACCGATGGTAATTATATGACACACATGACACAAATTTTGTTATCCCCGTTGCAACGCATGGGCAAGTTGCTAGTCTAATAGAGAAATTCAGTCTTGTTATCGGCAAGCATGTCTTGCTTCTTGACTGTGTTGTATGTAGCAAGACTGTTGTGATTTAGAATATATTTGTTACACTTACAATTTCCTTTTTTATACGTTTTGTCCACAGATACTGAATTCACTATGCTGGATTACTCTGTTTTTTAAATTTCATAAAAGAAGGGGCTCATGGGAGTAATGTAAAGGTGAAAGCAGTGACAAGGGAGAAGCAGGTGTTGCAGCTAGCACCAACAACAAGAGGTGAGCTTAGTATTTTTTTATAACCGTGCTAAATTCAGTATAGTATTCAATATTTGCATGAGTGGATCTATAGAATCAGTATTGGTGCTTGAGCATACCGTCCAGGACATGCATCCCTTGATAATCACACATGAATTCCTTGATAATCACACAAGACATATTTTGGAATTTTCAAGTGTTATTTTTGTTGTTTATTATAGCTAGAACTTGATGGTAACATTGAATATTTGGGTAGGGAGGCAACGGGTGTTGTGGATGCCGGCAAGGTGATAGTTACGCTAGCTAGGTGGGCTGGCATGGTGCAAAGATTGTTGACCGCTAAGAATTTGACCGTTTAGAGCAACTTGCTTTATTTGCTCAAGATTTATATTAATCAGTTTAATTTTGGAGGGTTATCAGGTTATGGTTCCCATAAATTTGTTATGTATATTTTATCTCATTTGTAATAGACCCTTTATTTTTGATAATTTAGCTCATTATTATTTTTATTTTTATTTCAAAGTCTTTATTTTTGCATTTGTTATCATATAATGCACACCCCCTAGGTTGGGAATAGAGATTCCATATGAAATGCGGTGATGTTATGAGCCTAGATATCTAGTCCAACATGGTATTTTAAAATGATATAATTACAACAAGACATATAAATTACGTGTGTAGATTTATCTATTTTTTATATACCTTTGTGATTCTAAAATATGGGGTAATGTATAAAAATTTATGGTGAGTGTTAAGCGCTCATTGTTTGAAAGAGGGTTATAGTTTGCCAAAAGAACACGAAAAATATTATAGCTTGATAAAGCATGCACTGCGTCCCACCCAGAGTGTGGCCCACTTTGGAACGAATACACCAACCATTTTGGTTGTAGGCCTAGCTCGTATCTGTAGTTTTTTCTCAAACTGGTTTCCGTAATGTGTTAGTCCTCATGCTCTTTCCGTATTTTTGGGTGTATTTCGCCCAAACACTTCATTTCAGTATTGCAAAAGTGGGAATGTCAGTGGCCTTTTATCGCTCTATCTCAACCCTTGACCTATTTTGGGTAAGAAGATAGTACATCACAAACATGATAATCAACTACTCGCAGCAACATACATGGCCCACATGTCATATTCATCTTGGCCTTGTTGTATTTCCCTTCCGCCTTTGACATCGTTTTTATCCCTTCCCAATGTACCCTCTACTTCTTTGTGGTCCAATTGGACGTGGCCTTGTTGCATTTCCCTTCCGTCTTTGACATCATTTTTATTCCTTCCCAATGTACCCTCTACTTCTTTGTGGTCCAATTGGGCGGTCTTGGTATCCGACCTCGATCTCACATCACGTATTCCTTTGCTAGGCACCCTTGGCCTTGGCGACCGGTAGAGTCGTGCTCATAGGCGTTCTGTGACCTATGCGTTAGACACGGTGGTGCCGACTGTTCATGTGGCAATAGTGGTGCTTGTGTGTAGGGAGGCTGATGATGCCTTCGGGTGTTGGGTTCCTGAGTAATGTCCAGTACGATCCATTAACTCGTAGAGGGTCTTCCCCGTAAAAAAAAGTCCTTGCATCGAACTTACTAATATCGATCTATCCCTATAATAATCCCTTTCCAACATTGTTTTCATGCCTTTCCCATGCATTCTTGATGGTCGATAAGGTGTTTTTGCCTTCCTATAGGTTGCTTGGTATCCGGGCCTTTTGGAGTTCGGGCCCGAGCGAAGTCCATTTTAATTCTTAGCAAACTCAAAATCATAACTTTAAATCCTTAAACATAATTTTCTCGCTCTATCTCGACTTTGGACCTGTTTACGGGTAAGAAAAAAATACATCTCAAACATGATAATCAACTACTCGTAACAAAATGCATGCCCCACATGTCATATTTATTTTGGCCTTTGTTGCAATTCCCTTGCCGCTTTTGACATCGTTTTCATCCCTTCCCAATACACTCTCTACTTCTTTATGGTTTGACTGGGCGGTCTTGGTATCCAGCTTCGGTCTGACATCACGTGTTCCTTTGCTAGGCGCCCTTGGCCCTGGCGACAGGTAGCGTCGTGCTCGTAGGCGTTCTGCGAGCTATGCGTTAGACGCGGCGGTGCCGACCGCTTGTGTGGCTATAGTGGTGTTCGTGCGTAGGGAGGTTGATGATGCCTTCGGATGCTGGGTCCCCGAGTAAAGTCCAATATGAACCATTAACTCGTAGAGGGTCTTCCCATGTAAGAAGTCCTTGCATCGAACTTACTAATATCAATCTATCTCTGTAATAATCCCTTTCCAACATTGTTTTCATACATTTCCTATGCACTCTGTTTTTTATGGTCGATAAGGCGTTTTTGCCTTGGCTATAGGTTGCTTGGTATCCGGCCTCGATCTCGCATCGTGCCTTTTGGAGTTGGGGCCGGAGTAAGTCCATTTTAATTCTTAGCAAAATCATAACTTTAAAACCTTGTACAGAACTTTCTCGCTCTATCTCGACTTTGGACCTGTTTACGGGTAAAAAGAAAATACATCCCAAACATGATAATCAACTACTCGTAACGACATGTATGGCTCACATGTCATATTCATCTTTCCCTTTGTTGAAATTCCCTTACCGCTTTTGACAACGTTTTCATCCCTTCCCAATGCACTCTCTACTTTATGGTTTGATTGGGCGGTCTTGGTATCCAGCTTCGATCTCACATCACGTGTTCCTTTGCTGGACGCCCTTGGCCCTGGCGACAGGTAGCGTCGTGCTCGTAGGCGTTCTATGACCTATGCGTTAGACGCGATGGTGCCGATAGCTTGTGTGGCTATAGTGGTGCTCGTGCGTAGGGAGGCTGATGATGCCTTCGGTTGCTGGGTCCCCGAGTGAAGTCCATTATGAACAATAACTTGTAGAGGGTCTTCCCCTCAAGAAAAACTCCTTGCATTGAACTTACTAGTCTCAATCCTTCCTTGGAATAAAAAAATACATTTCAAACATATAATAATCCCTTTCCAACATTGTGTTTTCTCGCCTTACCCATGCACTCCGTTTTTGATGATCGGCTTGGCGTTTTTCCTTGGTTGTACGTTGCTACGAACCTGGCCTCAGTCTCGCGTCATGCTTTTCTAGTTGGATCTAGTTGGACCCTGAGTAAAGTCCATTTTAATTCTTAGAGGGTAGCCAAAAAAACATAACTTTAAACCTCTGCACTAAACTTTCTTGCTTTATCATGACTATGGAGTCTCAACGACATACATGGTCGACGTGTCATATTCATCTTGCCTTTGTTGAAATTCCAAACTGCTTTGGATATCGATTTCATCCCTCCCTAGTGCACTCTCTGCTTTATTTTATGGTTCTGCTGGGGCGATCTTGGTATCCAGTTTCAATTTCAAATCATGTGTTCCTTTGCTGGGTGCCCCTGGGCTTGGCGACTGGCATCGTCGTGCTCGTAGGCGTTCTGCGACCTATGCGTTAGACGCAGTGGTGCTGACAGCTCGTGTGGCTATAGTGGTGCTCGTGCGTAGGAAGACTGATGATGCCTTCGGGGGCTGGGATCCCGAGTGAAGTCCATTATGAACCATTAACTTGTAGAGGTGTTTCCCTCTAAGAAAAACACCTTGCATCGAACTTACTAATCTCGGTCCGCTATGAACCATCAATTTTTCCTTTAAGTAAAAGTCTTTGCACCAAACTTTAATATGTCCAAATTATATCTATATATTGTTTTATTGTTTCATACTTGCTTTATTACATTGCTACATGTTTCTACTATGTATTTTTATATCTTTTTAGGGTATTTTTCTTGAACTAACCTATTGACAAGATGCCTAGAGCCAGTTTCTGTTTATGATATGCTTGCCAGTATCTTTGTTGAACCAGTTCTTCTGTGCAATCACACATTGTATTAGCTGTGTGGGGGACATAAGAGGGTCGTCCCATCACCACACAATCTATCATTTTCTGCGTGTGTTGTGTTTTCTCGGCATTGACGAACTAGAAATTACTTCTCGTCATGTAGGGTACCAATTCATATCGTTTAGCAAGAGTATTTCATTTTCCTCTCTTCTGTTGTCATATAAATTCGGTTGGATATTCTGGTATTAAGATTTTGAGATTAGTCCAAAGTTAAGCCTTCCCATAATGACCCGCTACAGCCTTTAGGATTGTGGCCATGTATAGTATTTGAATCCCGAGAGCACAAACCGCATGGTATGACAATATCTGTGTAGTCAACGATTGATATCACACTTTGATTTGTGAAAAAGAATGCTAAGGAGGCTGCCCGCCCATCAAAGGTTGACTGGGTTGAAGCCGACGTTGTCTCTCCGGCCGCAACATAAGACGACGTCCCAGCCCATAGATTCCAAGCTGCTACCTGGGAACCCCGAACTACTCGTCGATGTCCACGTTGAAACACCACCGGAGTGAGATCTTCATCTGAACCAAGATTAAGCAAACCTGAGTACGGGAGGTACTCAACAAGACTTAGTTAACCTGTTATATATCTGTTGGTTTCATAAAGGGTTTTATGAAGGTTAATTTGCGTAAAGCAATCTTTGTTTTCCAAAACGAGGAAGAATAGCACGTCTCATGGAGTGTTTTCAAAACAGATAAGAAAATTACTCAACTACTGAAATCATCATCTTTTCAACCACCAACATCATTTCCCAACATCTCACATGCTACAAGGATCACCCCTCTCGGCATCTCCGAGGAGGCACCATTCAATCATTGTCAACATATTTTACGCCACGTTCAAGTTATCTATGACCTCGTGTCTTCCACCAAGTCGTCCTTAACCGTGGACACGACTTTTTGGAAGATTAATCCCTGCAGGGTGGCTCTTCCATGGAGCGCGACAGAGGGTGGCTGGCTCCGACCTTTACCTTGCTCGACCCTATCCATGAGTCAACCCAAACAAGCCACCCTGTCAATAGGGAGTTGGTCACCTCCTGACGGCACCTGTTCTGTGAGTCGGGATCAAGATCCGTGTACGTCCATCACTTGTCCCGGTCACGCCCTAGGTTTTTTCCAAATCGTTTTCTGACTCACACACGGATGTAAATAGCAAACTACGTGACTCATGGATTGACCAAACAAGTTAGTTAGTCGAGCGAGGTTCATTAGCTCGCGCGTGTGGTTGCACGCTCGGTCTTGGTTTCCGCGGCGAGACCTTAATCCTAGAGTTGGCAAGTACAAGACAAACAACCACTTCCCATGTGGCCTCCTATCCAAGCATTAGTTAAATTAACCACACAATGCTCATCTTACCACATCATCATATCATACTAGGTTATCGCAACTCTGATTCATCAACCGGATGGAGCAGAGGTAAACAAACATGTAAAGCTAAGCGAAGCGGATATGAGGCTCTGGCGATGCGCACAAGCAAATCTATGGCGGATAGGAGCAGTGGATCGGGATATTGAGGCAATGCAGTATATAGGTGAACTATATCTACTGACATCAAATACTTTGGAATCGAATGCAAAGTACGAGAACCAAATGTCGTTGGAAAACATATATGAGCAGATAAGAGGTTATGCTTTCCTTTGTTATAAGAAAACTAGATAAAGGTTTCAGGAATAAGTGCTTGAGTTGTCGGTTAAGATGAAGTATTCGTCATGGAGTTCATGGCCTTCACTTCGGAGTCGCATTTAACCGAGGGGGAACAACACCGAAAAGAAGAACAACAATCAACACATGGCATCTATGCAATGCGCAATATGTATGCATTAGCAAGTTAATGCACTGAAATAAAGCCCTAGACATGTTCTTTGGGTTTCTAGGGTTCGTATGTCAGTTATGCAATTTTACTGAAATTAACCCCAAAATAGACCTCGCAGGGGCACGTCGGGCGATTATAAAAGTGAGTACAAATTTAATTTCTCAAAAGGGTTTGAAAACATCATAAACAGGTTGCATTTGTCATTTTGAGCATTTTGGTATAAAACTTGTAATTTTCTAATTTTATTGAATAAAAACTTATTTTCTCTATTTTAAAATAATTAAACAACATTAAATAATGCCCAAAACTAAAGTTTGTCAAACATGTATGAAAGTGACATATTTGGGTTGGAAATAATTTTCTGAACATTTCCATGTTTTTATTTTATTTTTCTGATTTATAGATTAAGAGATATTAATATTCCATTTTAATTCATTTTCAGTAATTATTAAACAGGGGCCCACATATCAGGTATTATTCATTTTCAGAAAACAAAAAGGAAATACAGCTGGCGGATGACGTCAACATGACGAGATGGTGACGTCACCCTGCTCTGTTCTTCATAGATGAAAATGAAATCCGGCGATTTCACGCGCAATTCGCGAAACGAATCATACCACGAGGGAGAGGAGCTCGTGGGGAGTCTAGGGGTGGCGAGGGTGGACCAAATGGGCCGTGGAGACCTCGCCGACGTGCAGAACCGCTGCGGCGGACAGCGGCCCGCAGCGAGCGGCCAAACCAGAGGGGGAGGGGGAAATTGGAGGGCATGGGGAGGCCCACCACGTCGCCGTGGAGCTTGTGGAGAGGTCGGGGTGGCGAGGCAGCACCGGGAACCGCGGAGGCGTGCGGATTTGGTCGGCAGCCGGAGGTGAGGGAGATCGCTCGATTCCGTCGAGTGGGGGCTTCCCGGCAAACGAGGGTGGACGGGTAGGTAGAGGAGGACCAGACGCTCCTCCTTGTGACTTCCAATCGGCCGGAGGTGGCCGGAAACGGCGGAAATCGGCGGCGGCCGGTGGGACAGTAGAGCTAGGGTTCGGTTCGCGCAGAGAGGAGCAGAGAGAGGAGGGCGCGCGTGTAGGGGGTTCTGCGGGGTGTGCACGATCCGGACGTCTCCTGGGCGTTATCCGCAGCGAGGGAAAGGAGCAGGACGTGGCAGCGTCGCGCCGATGTCCTCCTCGTCCTTTTGTCAAGAGGAAGAAGAAAGAAACCAAAATTCGAAAACCCCCTGGAATTTTTAGATTTTACAAGGAGGTCCTTCTGGGGTTTAAAACTGAATAGAAAACAGTGTTTTGTGGGCCTTTTTGCAAACAGAAAAATTTGCAAAAAGGATATTTGGAAAACTCATAAAATTTCCAACCTCACCATGTTTTGCTTTGGTGAAATTGAAATATTTTTCAGTTCAATATTTTGAAACCCACATTAAGTAGTATTTGTGGAGTTTTCTCAACTTCCATTTAAATTCAAAATTTAAATTGGTTTAAATTTGTTTCATGCATGAATGACATGAGCACAACACAAAAACCCTTTTTTTAGCAAAACAGGGATGTTGAGTATCTACCCGACATAAAAAGAATAGTTCATCAGTGATGCATTTATTTCATAGAAATTATTTTATATTGGAACACAGAAATAAGGTCAAGCAGCCGTACTGAGCATCAATAAATCAAGTGCAAAATCATTCTTAATAAGCTTTGCAGATAAAGAAAGAAAAAATGTGGCATGGCATTTGCAAGTACATGTAGTTTCTTAGTGGAGAACAGAATAATGCTAACAGTAAGGCATGGCATTTGACGGTAAGGCAGCTTAGTGGAGAACAAAATAATGCTAACACCCTTCTACTCTCAATTTAATCATTTGTTGCTTTCAGATAGTGCAAATTTACATAATGCAGAGTCATGTACGCCAGAAATAAGGAATATACCTTTTTGTGTCGTATATTTCTGATCAATCGAGTTTACAGTGGCCAACTAAATTGAGCATAGCAACATCAATGTACATAGTGCTCCAAATTATCTCCCCTGATGAAATAAGAACACACCTGCGTCAAAGCCACGTATGTTACTGAGATAAAACATTCTGCAGCTGCACCTAGGGTATAAGTGAAGAGACGAAGGCTACCCACCAACAAAAAACACATCATAATAGTGCTTTTTCCCATTGAGCATGGTGAAATTCGCAACGTCCGCAGGCCCTCCGGCGCCTGGCTCTCCGCCGTGCTTGCTGCTTCCGTCTACGCCACCACTTCTACCACAGATGTTAGAAGCCCCGACATTAGGAACCATCCAAATGGATAAACCCAACAGTGACACATTCCCAAATCACATTAGGAATCCGGCTCGAGCAAAGTTGCGACCGAGAGAACACACGATACATTCCATGGGTTGGTTAGTCGTTCAAAGGGACGAAACTAGAAGGGCACAAAAAAAATTAGAATTCAAAGGAAAATAAACAAACACCTTCCGTGCATCAGTGTCGACTCCATGGATGCGATAGAGAGGGAATGAGGATAGTCGTCACCACGGCTGGCAGACAGAGATTCGGTATTTTCCGCCCAAGCGCCACCAGCTTGATGCACCGTCGCCGTCGTCCTTGTCCCTTGCGTCAACGAGCTAAAGTCCCCGGGATGCTCCACCGCGTACCCAGGTGCGAGAGTGAACGACACCTTCGTCAACGGCTGAAACAGATGTGTACTTATGGGCTATGGCGGCGGAGAGCGGGGCAGCGTTGGTTTGGCAGCTTGGGGAGGCGACTCGAGATGTGTGTGTGTTTCCTTGGGGGCGAGAGGGAGGAGATGGAGTTGGGATTCTCTAGCCGAACGGGGTTCGTTTAATTGGGCTTTGGCCCATGTGCTCTGATAGCAGGGGACGTGGGGATTGCCGAGGGAGGGAGCGAGCGAAGGACGGAGCGGACGATGGGGTTGGGAACTCCCATTTAATAGTAAAGATTGTTTTCCTACTGTTTTTCACACATATGTTTAATCTCATTGTGTTCAGCAAAACTGGTGAGATTGACAACCTCACTGCTACGTTGGGGCAAAGTAATTTAATCGTGTTGTGTAGGTTTCACGTTGCTGCTGAACCGGCAGTGCGTCCTGCCACCTCAGTTGCATCAACCTTCATAGATTGCCTGTCCTCCTACTGGTCGATTCAACCTTGGTTTCTTTTCTGAGGGAAAACTTGCTGTTGCACTCTTCACATCTTACACTTGGGGTCTACCAACGTGAGTCATCAATGTTATAAAAGCTTTATGTTGTACTGATGTGTACCGACTAGACCACAAAGAACGTGTAAGTACCTTTTTTTTGTAAATATGTTTTTTATTTTTTACATTTCCCTCCCCTCCCCCCCAAATTTACTTTGTATTATTCTAGTCAGAACCAACACTACCACGTAAAGGGATGTAGCAGCAGGTTAATTGAGTACATACCAGAAGAAGTAAAGTTTCTAAATAGCTATTACTTGGGTTAGTATAAGGTACTACATAACAAGTCAAAATGTAAATTATTCATAAAAGAAAAGCATGCATTTTCAAATGTATTCTTATTAATTTTTGCAAATTTTCTTCACTCATTTTTTTTTCAAACATCTTTGCTTCCCTACACTACAAAGTTTTGGAGGAGCCAAGGAGAACTCATCGGAGCATTACTTCCTAGTAACCCTCAACCTCAAGGCAGAAAGGTTCAAGGTAATGGATTCATTAACCAATAAAAATAATGGAGAACCAATCATGATGAAAGCATGTCATCCGTTGGTTGCATCCATCAAATCAATTTGGTCAAAGGAATATGCATCATCGCATGTTGACATATCCAATTTCCCCATGGTGCCTTTACCATGCCCTAGACAGACAACTGAGTAAGCAGCAAACAATTTGCTTTTAATTTTTCTACTACTAGTTTATTTTTTTTGATTTAGTTCTTTACTTCCTGACTGTTAGTACTTTACAACATATTCTTCCATTTTATCTCTCGGTCATGTTTTCTTCACATGCGCATCAGGTTCGATTGCGGGGATTTCATGCTAAAAATTCTTGAGACTTGGCACGGCAGGAGAATGCAATTATTTGATCAAAGCAACATGGAAAGCATCAGAAATTTATCAATGACAAATGGATCCGGTGGCATAGAAACGAGGTGAAGTGGAAACTTGTTATATGAGAACAATTGCAAGGTATTATGGAAGCAATTCAGAATTGTAACTTTCACTATTTTCATCAAGTAATACTACTGAGAACCACATAGACTTTTTGGTGTCCTTTATATCATGTCCCCCCCTCCCCATGTATATGGTCGAACATAATCCACACATTTTCCATTCCGTTCAAGAAACTACAAATTATTCAACATAAATTGCGGCACGACAACTTGTTTTTGATAACAACTCTTCCTAGCACAACTCAATCAAAATCTATTTCACTGGAAAAGCGATAGTGCCGGATATATCTTTGGATCTGCCAGCCTCGTTAGGAAATTCCTCGTATCATGCTCAGTAGCTTGACACACACTTCAGATGGTTGGACGTGTAGCTTGAAGTTGTAGTTCACCTTTCTTCGTTTTCTGCCTGGGCCTCCCTCTATACGAAGTAACGTAGGTCTTTCACTCTCGTATTTGACGCAGAGGCGGAGCCTTGACCAGCAAAAGGGGTAGGTTCGTCAATAAAAGTATATGTTTGCATGTCTTCTTAGGCAGTAGCAGCTTACTTGAACATCTTTTGCTTTAATGCATCAGCAACTGTCTTCTTAATCTCAACAGGGTCTTTCTCTAGCGCATGCAAATGTTTCTCGTCACATTCATTTGTCTTCTCCGAGGATGCTGCTGCAACAAACATTCTTTTAAATTCTGAAAACAATTTTCTGTACCGAAGCAACCTCATATCTTTTCTAGAGAGCTTCCCATTTGACACCTGAATTAGTTCATCATTAGAAGATACTATATTTGGAGGAGGAATGTACCACCTAGGGAAAAATGTAATGTTCAGGTATAGAGTGAACTGCACCAAGGTGAATCAATACTTTGAGCACACGGCAGCAAAATATATATACCATCTATGTTAATCTTGCAACATTGGCTACCATTGGAAAAATCAACATGAACATAGTAACTTATTTTTCCATACCCAAAGACTGAACCATGCACTCAATAAAACTTCATACACATTCCCTCAGTGATCATGAAGGTCGTATGATGTATTTTTCCTTAGCTCTATCTGAAATTTCCTGTAGATGGGCAGTGTGTAAGTTTCCTTAATCTGCTGCTCCATCGGATAGTCCGGCCACAACCTCACTGACATGTCTTCTTTAGCAAAGTCATTGAAGACCTCAACAACGTTAATTTTCTCATGTAACTTCATGTATTGCTTTAAGAACGCATCAAGCTATCATGTGGGGTAACATACTTCTTCAACATTGCGTCAAACCATTCACTTCGAGCTGTAGTTTACATGAAGGGAAAAAAACCGGTGCATTAAGTAAGTTGGAACAAAATACTCCCATATGGCATAAAGTTCTAAAAATATTTGTTGTGTGCAATAGCATGTTAAGTAACCATTTTAGCCCATCTATGCTCAGACTCTTCCTGATTTAGACTGTGATCAATTATCTCATTGAAATCGAGTCGCAATTGTTCATGCTTCCTTGCATATGAACCCTCTTTATCCTGGAATTTTTGCATAATGTGCCACCTATAGTTCCTGTGACAAATCCCTATGAAAATAACAAAAATGGCTGTTCTCATTGCCTGATCGTGATCAGTGATAATATGTGTAGGAACCAGCCCATCCATAGCATCAAGTAATGTTTCAAAAATCCATGCAAAGTTTGGTATCGTTTCATTCCGAATGAAAGCAAACCAAGCTAGATGGATCTCCCGTAGTGGTAAATCCCTATAAATGGGGCACACGACATGTTATACATGTTTTTTCATGTAGGCCGTGTCAAACGAGATACAATCGTGGTAGTGCTTGTACACATATGTCGCAGCTCCATCAACCCAGAAGATATTCTCCACTTGATCTTGATCATCAAGTTTGTACGGATAGTTGAACCTTGGGACTTCCAACTCGAGCTCATCAAAGTGATCAAAGTGATCCAGCAACTGCTTTACATCTCTTATTTTGTGACATTCACCCAACTTGGCAGTGTAGTTGCTGATGGTTTTGGTGTCATATGGAACATTTTCTAGGGACCCATACAGCTGAGCCATAATTTGCGTTATTCTACCGGAAGACAGGTTTACTTCATGGAGCATGTCAATGTTTTTTATTTCCTCTTTCGGGATCTTCTTGTGTGATCTCAAGTATTTTTTTGATGCAAACTTTTTGATCAAATCATGGGTATGCTCTTCAACAAATTGAGTAACCCGCCAATTTCCCCCTATTCTTTTCACCCGCAATTTGGCTTTGCTTCGGTTAACATAGTGAAAGTTTGAACCCTTGTTTTCTATGGCAAGGCTTCGCCTTGAGCTTCCTTGTTTTTTCCAGCCTTGTTACATATCAACGTGGCCTTGTCTATTTCATTGTCTCCATCGGCTCTCCGAAAAGAGCCGATCTTCACAGAAAAACCTACGTGCTTGGCATACCAGTTGTAATGGTGCAAAGCCAACTTTGGTGTTTCAAATATCATACCAATGTATGGGGTTTTGGGAACAAAGCCTTTAGGCGTTGACTGCACTTCATCATGGCTGCCACTTTCTACACTTGATAGGGTCTGGTCTGTTGGAGCTCTGGTGGCCATAGTATCTTCTGTGTTCAAATTTGCATCCATACTAGCGTCATTTGGACATGTGCCATGCGGACCACCAGGAGTACTTGCCCTATCATGCGAGCCTCAAGCATCCCTTTGGACTATGTCGTGCAAACCAACAGTGTCACGTGACCTTGCGCCAGCCTAATCTGAACCACCTTCTTGATATGTGCATGCGGACCAGCATGACTACATGTCCTCCATGCGTGCAAACCTGAAGCATTATTTTGATTAGTGACATTCGGACCGCCGGGAATAGTTGTCACTGAGTTGCGCGACCCTGACCCAACCGTGCCTTCATGGCCACCACAATTTACATCTAGCGGTGGATTGTTAAGATCAATACCACTAAAAGCTCCACCACCAACCATTTTTTTATTTCTACAAGATTCTTCCTTCTAAATAAGCTGCAAAACAAAGACAAAGAGAACAATCAAAATGTATTTCTTATTTACATTTTGTATCACAAGCACACACAAAAATGTTTATTGTGCTAACAAAGGTCTCCTTACTTCGCAGGTAAAGCTTTTAAGGATAAATTCTACATGGTAGGAACCCAAAATGTAAGTCCTAGTTTTTCGATCATGTATAAAATAGTAGGCAACTTGCAATATAGATTTACAATCTGGGATCAAAGTTACTTTACAAGCATACAGATCTACCATAATGCATGTTAAGAACCATTGACATTAGTAGAAGATAACTGTGATCAAAGTTAAATTCTTTACAATTTTGTTGTATTTGAGGGATGTAGTTAATTAGCTCAAAGTTTTTTGCACAAATTCAACCTGAAAAATAGTACCCCAAACTCAAACAACTTGATTTACCTAGAAACTCAAGCACATGCGTAAGATTTTTTAAGCCAACATCTATCATTTTTGTATATGAACCTACTAAGTCAAGTATTCTTTCTTTACGGTTACATACAATTACAGATTTTGCATCAGACAAGTAAGCTATCTCATTTTTTTTGCTCCACAGGTTTCTTAGAACGACATCTCTAGGAGGTAATCAGTAATGTGCACTTGAGGCCACCAACTTTCTTAAAACCTTATGGATGTAATATTTTTTACATGTTTTTCATCACTTCAAGAGAGAATAGTTGATTTTGGTTTTGTTTCTTGTTTTGCATCTGAAGAAAGGGTGGTAGGAAAAAGGGGAAGAACTTCAGCTTACAAGAAAGTTTTCCCAGAGTATGCTACCTCTTTTTCTGTTGGTGGTGTTCTACTATGTAATTCTACTACATAAATTACCAGCAATGTAAATCTACAAGATCTTGTAGGTTTAGCAGATAAGAGGCATGAATTAGGGAGAGATGAAAGTACAAGAACATCTCGCAGAGGTTGACCCTGGGTAGGGGGGGTTGTGGTGGGGAGGAGGAGGGAGAGACCTGGGATGTAAAGTTATTTCACTTGTTCTATTTTCTTGGATCTGGTTTTGCTGCAGGGGGTGGAAACAATGGCGTGAGGATAAGGTAGAAGAAGGAAACGCTGCGAGGGGTTGGGGGGAAAGGTGCGGGATATGCTGGGGGTGGCAGGTGAGCTTTTGCCATGCTTGGTTGGCGTGGAAACACGCATGCGAATCGTAGGCGGGGCATGTGCACCTCAGCCACATATCTAAAAGTTATCTCTTTGGTTATCAACACAAATTTTTCTTGTTTCTTATATCACAAGGTCTTCACCGTCAACTATTTGTTGTTCCCAACGCATTGTCCGAAAGTTGTTTGAAAGTTATGGTGAAAAGTTTACAATCTTGTGTGATCTATGGTGTTTGGTTGTATCAACACTGATGGGTCCACGTGTTGGTTCTATATGTAATTTCATCGACTTCGGCCTTGCGATGGCCCAGAGACTCAAAAATATCTACTTTGGCTATGTCCCGTTTGTCTTGAAGGTATCAGGTACCTTTGTATATTCGATACCTTATGCTCTAGCCTTGAACAAGTTAGGTTGTATTCAGGGTGAAGTTGTTTTTGCATGGTTTTGACAACAAGTTGTGCCTTGAATTATGTTGAGGACATCTCGATGCCACATGACCTACATCATGTGTTATCTTTCGGCTTCACATACAACACTCTAGAGTCGTCCCTTATTCTTGGCCATCTAATTCCTTCACATCGGGCCGTCGACGCTCCTCTGTGTCCTTGCGGCTTATGTATCCACATTTCCCTCGGTTTTCCGGTGGTCGTCATGCCTTTGGGTGTCGACATGAGGTTCTCGGTAGAGGACCTAGAGCCTAGCATTTCCAGCTAGGTATCTCGAAGCCTAGAGCCAGTTTCTGTTTATGATATGCTTGCCAGTATCTATTTAGGGTATTTTTCTTGAACTAACCTATTGACAAGATGCCTAGAGCCAGTTTCTGTTTATGATATGCTTGCCATTATCTTTGTTGAACCAGTTCTTCTGTGCAATCACACATTGTATTAGTTGTGTTAGGGACATAAGAGGGTCGTCCCATCACCACACAATCTATCATTTTCTGCGTGTGTTGTGTTTTGTCGGCATTGACGAACTAGAAATTACTTCTCGTCATGTAGGGTACCAATTCATATCGTTTAGCAAGAGTATTTCATTTTCCTCTCTTCTGTTGTCATATAAATTTGGTTGGATATTCTGGTATTAAGATTTTGAGATTAGTCCAAAGTTAAGCTTTCCCATAATGACCCGCTACAGCCTTTAGGATTGTAGCCATGTATAGTATTTGAATCCCGAGAGCACAAACCGCATGGTATGACAATATCTGTGTAGTCAACGATTGGTATCACACTTTGATTTGTGAAAAAGAATGCTAAGGAGGCTGCCCGCCCATCAAAGGTTGACTGGGTTGAAGCCGACGTTGTCTCTCCGGCCGCAACATAAGGCGACGTCCCAGCCCATAGATTCCAATCTGCTACCTAGGAACCCCGAACTACTCGTCGATGTCCACGTTAAAACACCACCGGAGTGATATCTTCATCTGAACCAAGATTAAGCAAACCTGAGTACGGGAGGTACTCAACAAGACTTAGTTAACCTGTTATATATCTGTTGGTTTCATAAAGGGTTTTATGAAGGTTAATTTGCGTAAAGCAATCTTTGTTTTCCAAACCGAGGAAGAATAGCACGTCTCATGGAGTATTTTCAAAACAGATAAGAAAACTACTCAACTACTGAAATCATCATCTTTTCAACCACCAACATCATTTCCCAACATCTCACATGCTACAAGGATCACCCCTCTCGGCATCTCCGAGGAGGCACCCTTCAATCATTGTCAACATATTTTACGCCACGTTCAAGTTATCTATGACCTCGTGTCTTCCACCAAGTCGTCCTTAACCGTGGACACGACTTTCTGGAAGATTTATCCCTGCAGGGTGGCTCTTCCATGGAGCGCGACAGAGGGTGGCTGGCTCCGACCTTTACCTTGCTCGACCCTATCCATGAGTCAACCCAAACAAGCCACCCTGTCAACAGGGAGTTGGTCACCTCCTGACGGCACCTGTTCTGTGAGTCGGGATCAAGATCCGTGTACGTCCATCACTTGTCCCGGTCACGCCCTAGGTTTTCTCAAAATCGTTTTCTGACTCACACACGGATGGAAATAGCAAACTACGTGACTCATGGATGTGACCAAACAAATTAGTTAGTCGAGCGAGGTTCATTAGCTCGCGCGTGTGGTTGCACGCTCGGTCTTGGTTTCCGCGGCGAGACCTTAATCCTAGGGTTAGCAAGTACAGGACAGACAACCACTTCCCATGTGGCCTCCTATCCAAGCATTAGTTAAATTAACCACACAATGCTCATCTTACCACATCATCATATCATACTAGGTTATCGCAACTCTGATTCATCAACCGGATGGAGCAGAGGTAAACAAACATGTAAAGCTAAGCGAAGCAGATATGAGGCTCTGGCGATGCGCACAAGCAAATCTATGGCGGATAGGAGCAGTGGATCGAGATATTGAGGCAATGCAGTATATAGGTCAACTATATCTACTGACATCAAATACTTTGGAATCGAATGCAAAGTACGAGAACCAAATGTCGTTGGAAAACATATACGAGCAGATAAGAGATTGTGCTTTCCTTTGTTATAAGAAAACTAGATAAAGGCTTCAGGAATAAGTGATTGAGTTGTCGGTTAAGATGAAGTATTCGTCATGGAGTTCATGGCCTTCACTTCGGAGTCGCATTCAACCGAGGGGGAACAACACCGAAAAGAAGAACAACAATCAACACATGGCATCTATGCAATGTGCAATATGTATGCATTAGCAAGTTAATGCACTGAAATAAAGCCCTAGACATGTTCTTTGGGTTTCTAGGGTTCGTATGTCAGTTATGCAATTTTACTGAAATTAACCCCAAAATAGACCCCGGAGGGGCACGTCGGGCGATTATGAAAGTGAGTACAAATTTAATTTCTCAAAAGGGTTTGAAAACATCAATATCCTAGGGCGATTATGAAAGGTTGCATTTTTCATTTTGAGCATTTTGGTATAAAACTTGTAATTTTCTAATTTTATTGAATAAAAACTTATTTTCTCTATTTTAAAAAAATTAAACAACATTAAATAATGCCCAAAACTAAAGTTTTTCAAACATGTATGAAAGTGACATATTTGGGTTGGAAATAATTTTCTGAACATTTCCATGTTTTTATTTTATTTTTCTGATTTATAGATTAAGAGATATTAATATTCCATTTTAATTCATTTTCAGTAATTATTAAACAGGGGCCCACGTATCAGGTATTATTCATTTTCAGAAAACAAAAAGGAAATACAGCTGGCGGATGACATCAACATGACGAGATGGTGACGTCACCCTGCTCTGTTCTTCATAGATGAAAATGAAATCCAGCGATTTCACGCGCAATTCGCGAAACGAATCATACCACGAGGGAGAGGAGCTCGTGGGGAGTCTAGGGGTGGCGAGGGTGGACCAAATGGTCACTGGAGACCTCGCCGGCGTGCAGAACCGCTGTGACGGACAGCGGCCCGCAGCGAGCGGCCAAACCAGAGGGGGAGGGGGCAATTGGAGGGCATGGGGAGGCTCACCATGTCGTCGTGGAGCTTGTGGAGAGGTCGGGGTGGCAAGGCAGCACCGGGAACCGCGGCGGCGTGCGGATTTGGTCGGCAGCCGTAGGTGAGGGAGATCGCTCGATTCCGTCGAGTGGGGGCTTCCCGGCAAATGAGGGTGGACGGGAAGGTAGAGGAGGACCAGGCGCTCCTCCTGGTGACTTCCAATCGGCCGGAGGTGGCCGGAAACAGCGGAAATCGGTGGCGGCCGGTGGGACAGTAGAGCTAGGGTTCGGTTCGCGCAGAGAGGAGCAGAGAGAGGAGGGCGCGCGTGTAGGGGGGTTCTGTGGGGTGTGCACGATCCGGACGTCTCCTGGGCGTTATCCGCAGCGAGGGAAATGAGCAGGAGGTGGCAGCGTCGCGCCGATGTCCTCCTCGTCCTTTTGTCAAGAGGAAGAAGAAAGAAACCAAAATTCGAAAACCCCCTGGAATTTTTAGATTTTACAAGGAGGTCCTTCTGGGGTTTAAAACTTAATAGAAAACATTGTTTTGAGGGCCTTTTTGCAAACAGAAAAATTTGCAAAAAGGATATTTGGAAACCTCATAAAATTTCCAACCTCACCATGTTTTGCTTTGGTGAAATTGAAATATTTTTCAGTTCAATATTTTGAAACCCACATTAAGTAGTATTTGTGGAGTTTTCTCAACTTCCATTTAAATTCAAAATTTAAATTGGTTTAAATTTGTTTCATGCATGAATGACATGAGCACAACACAAAAACCCTTTTTTTTAGCAAAACAGGGATGTTACAAATCTACCCCCCTTACAAGAATCTCGTCCCAAGATTCCCAAAGGAGAAAGAAAGAAGGAACACCAGTTTTGAACAATCTTCTCGAACCTTACGGTTCTCTACTTGAAGAGGTTGATCCGTAGCACTTACGAAGATATCCAGCGTCTACACCTTCGGTAGGAGGGAAAACTCTTAGGAATTGATCTTTACGAAGATCGAGTATCTCATGGATAACTCATGACAGGAATGTTCATAAAGAACCTTTTGAGTTAACACGCATGTTACACATCAAGGTAACATAGGTAATAGGAGAAGGTTTCAAGTTTGTGGACGGTTGGTCTCAAAAGGATTTAGAATATGAGCTTTGCACAAGACTTTAAATCCTTTTTGGAAAAGATAGGTTGAACAACTTGTGAAACAGAGGTTTCACTATTTACTAGAAACAGAATAACAAGATGGAAAGGATTGTATTGGGTACCACAAAGTAATATCCGTAGACGAGGGAAACACGAGAAAACACTATAATCGTGCGTCAGAGAAAATTTGATACATGATCATGTTCACTCTTTGGAGTGGACACAGAAGATGAAGGAAATTTCATTCCGTCAAAGTTTGTCGAAATCTTTGTAAAAGATCATTATTTTACTTCACCACAGAAGACAAGTAACCAAAGATATTGAAACACCGTATAGCAGAAGGAGTTCTTGGTCGCACCATAAGGTTGGTAACCAACGGGGATTGAAACACCAGAAGGAATAGGGAATCTCTTTCCTATGGTGGATTTGACGTAGCAATACGTTTACCACATGGTTAAGACTCCAGGGCCGAAGTAACTGACAAATTCACACAATGTGTGATATGAACAGAACCTCAAGTATAAACAACTTGAAAAAGGGGACTGATCAATGGCGGTTGCAAAACACCACGAGATGGTTCTCATGATGCACTACTTTCCACTGAAAGAAAGGTTTGTAGAATTGGTAGAGACATTGGACATAGTAAGTTCCAAGGTCTTCTTGACGTTTCTGATACCAATATCCAGCTTACATAAGCCTTGAATAGGTCATCAAGAGGAAGTGGAACTTCAGTTTGGAAGAACAGGGAGGGAAAACTTGTTAGAATGAGTCACACAATCATTCTCACAAAGAGTGATTGTTCTTACGGATTCAAAGGGTTACAATGTTAGTCCTTCTGGCTAATTGTGTCAACCACAACATCAACCATGCCGGATTTTCGAAAGGACCTAAGTCAATACCCTTTAGGAACACCAACCATCATTGCTTCTTGAGATCCAGCTCTGATTAGTGGGAGGTTGATTCAGAATCAGCACGTTTGAGCACAAGGGTTGCACCGGTTACCAAAGAGATACATTTACTAGATTCTCAAGGCATGGAGTATGATGTCTAGCTCAATAGAATGAGCGAGATTGCAGGACTCATGTGTAGCAACTTACGAAAGTTGGTTGCACCTACATGGTTTACATGCAACGAAACACATCGGATTCATTGTTGGGAATATGATAACAAAGATCACGAAGATCTTGGACTTCTTCTCTCAAGGAAAATCAGTAAGTGGCTTGGTGTGGATGCAAATTTCTTCAAGTAAATGGAGGTAACAAGCAACCATCTCAAGAATACTCCACACATGCATGACCAACTTGGGATTATTCCCGAAGGAACAAGAAAACTCTACTCGGATCTGTGGCGACAACTTTCACCAAAAGCACACGAACCCGAGAAAGTCACTTCGAACATCGAGAACACAACTTTGTGATGACACAAAGATGGTTCTCAAAAGTTTCCAACATTGTTGCCATTTGTTTAGCATGAACCTCTTGCAACTTGGAGAAAATGGTAATGTCATCGTTGGGCTCGACAACATGCTTATCAAAACATTCCAAGAAGAGGGATTCATATGATATATGAAAAAAGCAATACTGGGCAGACCAAAGGACATGAAAGTATACGTGGGTGAAACACCAGAAGTGAAAACACCAGCAAGATAGTCCTTGGATCTGATCTTGGTTTGACGATAGCCCTAATCAAATCAAGGTTAGAATGACAACATGTCCACGAAGGAGGTACTATCATGCTTCAACAGGATGAGAACTAGACGTCCCATTGCAAAGGAACAAGTTAGGCGGAGCTTTTGCCTTTCAACTCTCCAAGTTATTGTTTAAGCTCAACCAACTACTCAGGGTATCCAACACTGTTTTTTTTTGAGAAAGAAGTAGTTCAAGTTACCCCTTGTTTAGAAATAATGGTCAGGCGACAAAACTGGTGATACTTCTAGAAAGACAACAAGAATATCACAACCCACCGGTATGTCTTGGAATTCGAAAAGAATTTTGCTTTTCAAAGCAACCGATCTGATCTTGAGAGCTTCGGCATGAACCTAACTCTCTGACCAAGAATGTGCACCGGAATGAACGTATTTGGTAACACGGTCAACTTTAAGTAGAGACCGGGTAGCTAATAGTGCTAAGAAGGATACAGACGTTTCCTAGATTTTTCAAAGCAATAAAAATTGCTAAGAATAACTGATACACAAACAATGCACACCCATCATTCTCAAGCACTCGGGCCTGGAGGAAAGGTGAGTAAAGACGTGTAAGAGCAATGCTTCATCGATAGAGCCATGAAACTCGACACGACCTCTTGATATAGAAGAGTGTGACACTTGAAGGTAGAACAGAACAGAAGCTAATGTAGCCTCTTAATTTTGCGAATTACAAAACTTTGGACCGGTCCTGAAGATGAACGAGGTACTGGAGTTTGTTTCTCCTGACAT
The DNA here is from genome assembly GCA_028641055.1 of Alopecurus myosuroides. Lineage (NCBI taxonomy): Eukaryota > Viridiplantae > Streptophyta > Magnoliopsida > Poales > Poaceae > Alopecurus > Alopecurus myosuroides. The sequence continues at coordinate 550,616,042 of CM054058.1, forward strand.
TCCAAGGTGGAACGTTCTGACTGAACACATTAGCAAATGCATTGGAAGATTCCAATACACATATACAACTTTGTTTCCACACGATGGACAAAGGTAGGGAAGGAACTAAAGATTAAGAACATGCTCCAGAAAATCCTGAGATCACGTTGAATGCACAGGGTCTTACTCATTTGTAAAACCCATGCTAAAAGATTGATATAGCTGAATCAAGAAGAAATATGTGGAATTCATGATGATCACTCTTGTTGTGATCCCTTTTTGGTTCCAAAAGGAAACCTATGGCTATGAGAGTTGGAATTTCCTAGCCATCCCGAGGTAAAAGATGTTCCTTAGGGTCAAAAGAAACGGAACTTGGGTTAAAGGTCAGCATCCTGTACTGATGGTGTGAGCATCACATGGTTATACACCACATGATTCAACCCACCGCAATTCAGCACATTCCGGGACCTTCGTTCAAGTCCAAGGGTTAGAAACCAAATATATGAGCAACTACTATCTGAGTGCCTTGAAGGACACTATGAGTAGCAATCACGGAGTATCTTCCAAAAGCGCAACATAGCTTCGGAAGAATTTGAACAAAGGACAAAGGATACATTCGAGATGAAAGGAATCTCGATGTTCTGGATTTGAAACTCTAGAAGATGATAATGTGGAATCCACACAAATATGATATATTATGATGGAAAAGAAATATCCCATTTTAAGAGATGATGGAATATGGAACACACACGACTCTACAAACTTTAACACTAGGTCAACTTGGGTAAAAGACGTCATTGCCAAAGAAGGCACCTAGGTTTTGAATGACTAAAACCTTTTCAAATCAAAACAGGTAAGATGAACCAGAGTTAGAGCGATGCCAGATAAGGAGTAAAAAGAATCCTAAGAAGGTTATCGCAACTCATTTGAAGTTTCCAAATAGTTTTCAAAACTCTAGACTCAACATCGACCAAGCAGTAAGGTTTTCCTACAGGCAGTCCTGCTCTGATAGAATGACTTGTCACGACCCCGGACCAAGAGATATACATACTGTTATGCGCTCCTAGTCATGGACCCACAAGGCTTCAGGGTTACCAGCCCCGGCCGCAACAAACAACGGCAGGCAGACCGGATTCATCGGCACGCAGGCCGGATAACCACGGTACTACTACTACTTGCGTCCATGCTAGTCATAACCAACTATGCATATCAAAGCGTCCACGAATCGTATGAAATTGAAGGAACGGGACCAAAGCTATACATAGATGCTATGTGTCTAGAAAGTGCAACAACAATCGAGGGTTACCGGGGTTACCAAGCCCCATGCCGAATCACATCGGCAGGCGTGCTCGCAAATGGATCATCGGCTCCACAACCCCTCGACTGCGACAACTATGCAGGCATAGACAAAACTGTATAACAATGAGCTCGAAACCAACAACCGATCAAAGCAGCACACTAGACATGGAAGCTGTATTAAACAGGTGTTACTAGAGTATAACTTTACAAACAGAGGTCACACGAGCCAACATTACATCAGACAACGGAAGACAAATTATGTTACTAATCAACAAGAACCAAAAAGGCCTAAAAGGCCGCAACATAAGGAGACGTTCCAACTCATAGATTCCAGGCTTCTACCTGGGAACCCCGAACTACTCGTGGATGTCCATGTTGAAACACCACCGGAGTGAGATGTTCATTTGAACCAAAATTAAACAAACCTGAGTACGGGAGGTACTCAACAAGACTTAGTTAACCTATTATATATCTGCTGGTTTCATAAAGGGTTTTATGCAGGTTAATTTGCGTAAAGCAATCTTTGTTTTCCAAATCGAGGAAGAACAACATGTCTAATGGAGTGTTTTCAAAACAGATGAGAAAACTACTGAACTACTGAAATCATCATCTTTTCAACCACCAACATCATTTCCCAACATCTCACATGCTACAAGGATCACCCCTCTCGGCATCTCCGAGGAGGCACCCTTCAATCATTGTCAACATATTTTATGCCACGTTCAAGTTATCTATGACCTCGTGTCTTCCACCAAGTCGTCCTTAACCGTGGACACGGCTTTCCGAAAGATTTATTTCCGCAGGGTTGTACACTTTACCCACACGTACCCTCCGACTCTTAGCGCCACATGTACGCTCTTCCATGGAGCGCGGCAGAGGGTGGCTGGCTCCGACCTTTACCTTGCTCGACCTATCCATGAGTCAACCCAAACAGGGCCACCCTGTCAACAGGGAGTTGGCCACCTCCTGATGGCACCTGTTCTGCGAGTCAGGATCAAGATTCGTGTACGTCCATCAGTTGTCCCGGTCACGCCCTAGGTTTTCTCCAAATCGTTTTCTGACTCACACACGGATGGAAATAACAAACTACGTGACTCATGGATGTGACCAAACAAGTTAGTTAGTCGAGCGAGGTTCATTAGCTCGCGCGTGTGGTTGCACGCTCGGTCTTGGTTTCCGCGGCGAGACCTTAATCCTAGGGTTGGCAAGTACAGGACAAACAACCACTTCCCATGTGGCCTCCTATCCAAGCCTTAGTCAAATTAACCACACAATGCTCATCTTACCACGTCATCATATCATACTAGGTTATCGCAGCTCTAATTCATCAACCGGATGGAGCAGAGGTAAACAAACATGTAAAGCTAAGCGAAGCAGATATGAGGCTCTGGCGATGCGCACAAGCAAAGCTATGGCGGATAGGAGCAGTGGATCGGGATATTGAGGCAATGCAGTATATAGGTGAACTATATCTACTGACATCATATACTTTGTAATCGAATGCAAAGTACGAGAACCAAATGTCGTTGGAGAACATATATGAGCAGATAAGAGGTTATGTTTGCCTTGGTTATAAGAAAACCAGATAAAGCCTTCAGCAATAAGTGCTTGACTTGTCGGTTAAGATCATATTTGTCATGGAGTTGCTGGCCTTCACTTCGGAGTCGCATTCTACCGAGGGGGAACAACACCGAAAAGAAGAACAACAATAAACACATGTCATCTATGCAATGCGCAATATGTATGCATGAGCAAGTTAATGCACTGAAATAAAGCCCTAGACATGTTCTTTGGGTTTCTACTTTCTAAGGTTAGTATGTCAGTTATGAATTTTACTGAAATTAGCCCCGAAATAGACCCCGGAGGGGCACTTTGGGCGATTATGAAAGTGAGTACAAATTTAATGGCTCAAAAGGGTTTGAAAACATCATAATCAGGTTGCATTTGTCATTTTGAGCATTTTGGTATACAACTTGTAATTTTCTAATTTTATTGAATAAAAACTTATTTTCTCTATTTTAAAAGAATTAAACAACATTAAATAATGCCCAAAACTAAAGTTTTTCAAACATGTATTAAAGTGAAATATTCGGGTTGGAAATAATTTTCTGAATATTTCCATGTTTTTCTTTTATTTTTCTGATTTACAGATTAAGAGATATTAATATTCCATTTAATTCATTTTCAGAAATTATTAAACAGGGGCCCACGTGTCAGGTATTATTCATTGTTAGAAAACAAAAGGAAATACAGCTGGCGGATGACGTCAACATGACGAGATGGTGATGTCACCCTGCTCTGTTCTTCACATATGAAAACAAAATCCGGCGATTTCGCGCGCAATTCGCGAAACGAAACATACCACGTGGGAGAGGAGCTCGTGGGGAGTCTAGGGGTGCCGAGGGTGGACCAAGTGGTCACCGGAGACCTCGCCGGCGTGCAGATCTGCTGCGGAGGACAACGGCCCGCGGCGAGCGGCCAAATCAGAGGGGGAGGGGGCGATTGGAGGGCATGTGGAGGCTCACCACGTCGCCGTGGAGCTTGTGGAGAGGTCGGGGTGGCGAGGCAGCACCGGGAACCGCGGCGGCGTGCGGATTTGGTCGAAGAACGGAGGTGAGGGAGACCGCCTTGATTCCGGCGAGTGGGGGCTTCCCGGAAAACGAGGGTGGACGGGAAGGTAGAGGATGACCAGACGCTCCTCCTGGTCACTTCCAATCGGCCGGAGGTGGCCGGAAACAGCGGCAATCAGCAGCGACTGGCGGGACAGTAGAGCTAGGATTCGGTTCGCGCAGAGAGGAGCAAAGAGAGGAGGGCGCGCTAGAAGGGGGGGTTCTGCGGGGTGTGCACGATCCGGACGTCTCCTAGGTGTTATCCGCAGTGAGGGAAAGGAGCAGGAGGTGGCAGCGTCGTGCGGACGTCCTCCTCGTCGTTCTGTCAAGAGGAAGAAGAAAGAAAGTAACCAAAATTCGAAAACCCCTGGAATTTTAAGATTTTACAAGGAGGTCCTTCTAAGGTTTAAAACTAAACAGAGAACATTATTTTGAGGGCCTTTTTGCAAACCTCATAAAATTTTCAACCTCACCATGTTTTGTTTTGGTGAAATTGAAATATTTTTCAATTCAAAATTTTGAAACCCACATTAAGTAGTATTTGTGGAGTTTCCTCAACTTCCATTTAAATTCAAAATTAAAATTGGTTCAAATTTTTTTCATGCATGAATGACATAAGCACAACACAACAACCCTTATTTAGCAAAACAAGGATGTTAGAACGTTGGAGCTCTCGCTAGTGAAGTTGTACGAGCTGTTGAGTGTTTTTTTTTACATAGAAGGCATTTGCATGCCCGACTTTAAATTAATAGATAACAAACCACACACATCAAGCGCGATATCCCATGACTAAAAGGTCTCAAGCCAGGCAAAGGGTTGCCAGGCTACTTTTAGTCTCGGGCCGTCTTACGACCCGGGACTAAAAGGGTTCTAGGCGAGGCGAACGGTTGCCCCTCCCCCCTCTGGTCCCGGTTTGTAAGCTAAAGGGGACTAAATGTAAAAACCTATAGGAGTTTTTCTACTAGTGAGGAGGCCTTTGATCCTCTTCAATGTCCCTTCATCCACTAGTGGAAACAGGGCCAACCATCCCGGTTGGTAAGCCCCATTTGTCCCGGTTGTGCAACCGGGATGGGCCAGCCGGGACAAATGGCCCAAAACCATTCGTCCCGGTTGTAATAGCACCCGGGATTCCTCGGGCTGGCCCACGTGGCAGGGTAGGCGCCATTCAAATGTAAGATCTGATTTCCATTCACCCCTGGTCTTTTTTGTGAACCTCTTCCAAGCGCTGCCCGGGAAAGAAAAAGAATAAAAAGAGTTAGTAGTTACTTGATATCCGAAAATGAAACAAAGTAGTCGATATAGTTCCATATATAAGATTAAAATTAACGCTGGATCATTTCTTGCATGTCCGCCCAGAGCTCAAGGGGTTTACGTTTTGGGTCCATTACCAGTACTTTTCCTTTGTCAACTTGGAAGATTAACAGAATAAAGTGGAAGCTACGCACGCATGACTCATCAATTATACACTGAACATCGAGTAAGGAAAACAGAATGTGTACAACACAGTAACACTCACCCGAAGTTGTAAGGAAATAGTATTTCCCGTCGGTGTTCTTGAAACCTTATTGCCCTTAGAAGGTTGTCTTCTGTATCCTTGGGACATAGCTCAAGAGTCTTATGATTAACAAAATGTGGGTCAATGAACCCAATATCATAGATTTGTCCTCTTTTGCATTCGAGAATCTTCATTATGCAATTATAATATAATGAGTGTACTATATATATGAATACAATGAACGAGGTGAGCTAGCTAGAGACTTAATTAGAGAAATAAGTACTTACAGACAATAGGCACTAACGATAGATTTGTCGAGGGCCTTCTGCTGGAATAACTGAAACAATTTCTCAAATTGAATCAGAACCAGTCCATCTCCATACCCGTAGTGCTCGTCTCTAACTCCGACCACTATTCAGTCCTGAGATTTCTGAGTGGCTTCCATATACCAATTATGCACTCTTCGCATTTTGGTTGGTAGATTCTTTACCTCCTCGGTTTTGACGAGAGGATTTCCGTGCCTGTATTTGTACGCACATTCAGAAGCGGGGAAGTACTCTACTGTTTGCATATACTCAGCAATGGACAAACCCGCAGCAGCTGCCCCTGGTCCGTACAGTTCTATAAACTCCGGATCAATTTGCTCGTTAGCATTACTGCTCGGCCCCACCTGGGTATTGGAAATCACTTTGAGCGGGGAGTTGGATTGTTTTTTCTACTCTCCGAGTTGGACAATTCCCGCTTTTCGCGCTTGCGCTACTACTCTTCGTCGACCGCACCATTTCCTGGTGTGACTTCAGGTGACAGCCTCGGCTCGGGTTGATGAATAGTCTTCACCATTTTCCACGCTCGTTCTACATCTTCTTCGGTGTCGGGGAAATCTGCCTTTTTCTGCTCCTTCGGCTTCGATTTCCACGCCTCGTATTCATCCCTTGCGATTTCCTTGGTTTGCTCAAGAGTATAGTCGTAAGGTAACTTGGGTAACTCCTTTGGTACCTTCGGGAGGGGCGACCGTTGACTTTTGGGTGATCTTTTACGACTCCGCAGAAACTTAGTGGGCGGAGAAGGATCACGTGGTGGCGTAGAAGACCGCGCTGGAGACGACATGCACGGCGGAGATGACTGCGCTGGAGACGGCATGCACGGTGGAGACTGTTGCGCTGGAGAATGGTGAGGAGTCGATGGCCTTGCCGTCTGATTTGGAAGCACAATGTTTTCCTTTAGCTTCTCCGAGTTCATTCAGCTCTCCATCTTCACCTTCAGGTAATTCAAACTTCACCCGCTCGAATCCGTTGACAACTTCATCGACCCCAACAACAGCGTAGCCCCGTGGAACCGGAAGACTATGGTGAGTTGGTTCGTTGCCAATTGGTAAGACATAGCCGACTTCCGCCTTGATGGTTATGTTGACGACCTTCACGTGGAGCTCACAAGTTATCATCTTCGTGATATCATCCATCGGGTGCATCATCGGTGGTGCATCATCACCCTGGAGCTGCGTGGTCACCGTCCACACCATCCACACCATCGTCACCGTCGTCATCCACACAATCGACATCACCAACACAACCCTCACCACCATCACTAACACCACCATCACCAACACCACCATCCCCACCATCACCACACACCATCACCACGATCACCACACACCACCACCACCATCACATCACACACACACAGCACACACACCTTCACCACAACACACACACAGCACCAAAAAAATAAAAAAATTATTCCCTCAGGACTTTTATCAAACACCTTGCAGGCAGAGGAGGGTAGGGGAGGAGCAAGGAGGTCCTAGGCCCCTCGGCATATCAGTGGATGCCGAGGAGGGGTAGGGGAGGGCACAGAGAGGGGAGGGGATCGCCGGAGAGGGAGGGGAGTGGCCGGAGAGGGAGGGGCAGTGGCTCGAGGAAGCTGTGGCTTGGGGCAGTTGGGCTAGAGAGGGAGGGGCGAGGAGAGGGAGGGAGGGGAGAGGGAGGGAGGCGCGCGGGGGCTGGCTCGCCGGAGACTGGCGGCGCGTGGATGGCGGCGGTGATCACAGCAGTAGCCGGGGGCGTCGTCGTATGCTCGAAAAGGGCTAAGTCCCGTGCCTGTGATCTCTGTAGGGAGGAGGTGGGGGCCCACGCGTAAGTGAAACGTCTAAGACCATACCGCTGGCGAACAGAGCTGCTGGTTCGCTAGCGCTATATTACGCTGGCGAACAAAGGTTGGTTCGCCATCGGTAACATAGCGCTGGCGAAGGAGCAGCTATGTTCGCCAGCGATACCTTTTTTATTTATTTTTCTTTGAATTTATTTACTGTATTATTTTTTCTTTATTTTTCTTTGAGAAACATTACCGTTTTTGTTTTCCATTATTTTTTTCATGATTTCTCTTGTTTCCTTTTTGTTTTTTATTGTTAAATTTTGTTTTCCTTTATGTTTTCTAATATTTCCTTCATGTTTTCTCTTGTTATATTTTTGTTTTCTATTGTTTTCAGTTGTTTTCCTTCATGTTTTATTTTGTTTTCCAATATTTCCTTCATGTTTTCTCTTTTCATTATTTTGGTTTTAGTTGTTTTCCATTATTTTCCTTCATGTTTTATTTTATTTTCTCCTATTTCCTTTATGTTTTATTTTGTTTTCCATTATTTCCTTTATGTTTTCTCTTGTTTCCTTTTTGTTTTCTCATCTTTTATTTTGTTTTCCATTATTTCCTTCAGGATTTCTCTTGTTTTCTTTTTGTTTTTTATTGTTAAATTTTGTTTTCTTTTATGTTTTCTAATATTTCCTTCATGTTTTCTCTTGTTTTATTTTTATTTCTATTGTTTTTTCAGTTGTTTTCCTTCATGTATTATTTTGTTTTCCAATATTTCCTTCATGTTTTATCTTGTTTCCTTTATGTTTTCTATTGTTTTATTTTGTTTTTCCATTATTTCCTATATGTTTCAAATAACAAGTCCACACATTTCAAATATAGAACAAGGTACATTAAATTTATAATAAGTGCACACCAAACCAGTTGATCCATGCATATACATAGTTTCGTCGCAAACAAGGCAGACAACTATATACATAGTTTCTCAGTGTTTGATCTTTTTGCCTTTTTTGGTCACAGTTGCATAATTTAGCCCCACATCATGACTTCTTGTTTTGAATGGAAGACCATGCCTAGGTAGCGTTGTTCTTCTTCTTCTTGTTGTGTATGTTGCATGACTATCATCATCATCGTCTTCTTGATCATCGTCAATATTTGGGTCGCCGAACGTGTCGAACCCGTCCTCGTCAACGACTCCATCCATTCCGATGATATTTCTTTTCCCTCTCCTCACGACAACACGGATAGGCCTTGCGGGGTCTATTATGAAGAAGCATTGGGACACATACTTAGCCAATACCCATGACTCATTTTGCGCTGTGACATTCGCGCTTGATGAAGTTTCGGCTTCGGGAATAACCATGGTTGTAAAGTATTGGTCTTCTTTTCTGACGGTCGACATCCTAGCCCATCTGACGCAGAACATATGCATCTTCTCTCCAGAGTAGTTAAGCTCCCATATCTCCTCGATCCTTCCCTAGAATCTTAACTTTTTGTCACCGGTGTAGGATTCCATCGTTACCCCTGAGTTTTGATAATCATAAGTTTTGTCTTTCTTCTCCGTGTAGAAAGTGAACCCGTTGATAACATATGCTTGAAACATCGCTAGGTTGGGAGCGGGGCCATGTGCCAAGGCGTAAAATAGTTTATTTTTTGCACAATCCCTTGGCGATAGATTAGCGACGATCTCATATTTACACCAACGCAAGAAAGTGGAGTTATGCTCTCTGATTATTTCTCCTTCGGTCCTCCGCTTTCCTTGTTCAGTGTACTTTTTCTTAATCGAGCTCTTGTGTTTTTCCACCCAAGTATCGACCATGTCAATGTGTTGGAGAGCTACTAAGTTTTCCCTGTTAAAGTCGGTGCGTCGACAAGCCCGATCCACATGCACTTCTCTACGTCCATTTTTGTGACCTACTCCATCGAGCTTGCCTATGTGCTTGTTTCTGGGCAGACCAACAGGGTCCTCCACGTCAATATGATTCCGGCAGAAAGAGATGCACTCTTCGGTGAGAAAGCCCTGAACGATGCTTCCATCCGGATGGGCTCTGTTGCGAACAAATCCTTTGATGACCCCATTCATCCTTTCAAACGATATCATGTTATGCAGGAACAACGGCCCGAGATGGATGATATCGTCCATGATATGGACCAACAGATGAAGACATATGTCAAAGAAAGATGGTGGAAAGTACATCTCAAGCTCGCATAGTATCACAACAATCTCTTCCTGCAGCCTTGAGATTTTCTTCCCCGTGATCGACTTTCGAGATATCACGTCGAAGAAGTTACACATGCCAAACAGGGTTTCCCGAACGTGCTTGTCCATTATCCCGCGGATCGCAACCGGAAGTATCTGCGTCATCATCACGTAACAGTCATGAGACTTCACCCCGCTAAACTTTTGTTTCTGCACGTCTAGGAATCTTATTATTAGCCGTGAGTAACCGCTAAGGACTTTGACTCCGAGAAGGCACATCATCAATTTTGTGATCTCGTCCGGACTAAGAGTGAAGCAGGAGGGGGGGAGTAATAGTCATTCCTATTAACCCTTTTGGCCTTGCGACCCTCCGTCTCCTCATCACACGATTGGTCATCGTCGTCATCATCCGGGCGTCCCCCCTGAAGATCTACCCTAATACCAAAATATTTCAGGTCGTTTCTTGCTTTCACCCCGTCTTTGGTCCTCTCCGGCATGTTGAGCAGCGTGCCAAACAAACTTTCAAACACATTCTTCGTCATATGCATCAGATCAAGGCACGTATCGAGAATGGGCCAGTATGGCAAGTCCCAAAACACCGACCTCGTCTTCCATACATCTAGAAGCAGTTTTGGCGCTTTTTGCTTCTTTCCTGGCTCTAGGCATTCCTTCCAACCATTCAGGAACTTGTAGATTTCTTCACCGCACCTCTGACGTGGAGGTCCCCGGAGCTCATCTTCACCGTTAAAAAGGTCTCCTCGTCTTCTCCATGGGTCTTTGTTGGGTAGCCACCTTCGATGGCCAACGAAAACTGTTTTCGAAGACCCAGGATCTTTTGGAAGTTGCATAAACGTGGGGCCATCCATGCACCTCACGCAACCGTTATGTCCGTGGCACACATGGCCCGCCACATATCCGTAGCCGAGTAGGTCATGAACCGTACAGAGTAAGACAACTCTCATTGGGAAATATTGTTCACCGAAGGCGTCCCATGTGTTCACCCTTTCCTCGGCCCATAGCGTGTCCAGCTCATCTTTAAGCAGCTTCAGGTATAGATCGATGTCGTTGCCTGGTTGTTTCGGCCCTTGAATTATCATACTCATGTGAATATACTTCCTCTTCATGCATAACCAGGGGGGATGTTGTACATCCAAACAAACACGGGCCAGGTGCTATGGGTGCTGCTATGGTTGCCAAACGGATTGAGTCCGTCGGTGCTCACACCCAACCTTATGTTCCTTGCTTCCGCCCCGAACGTTGCATATTCACAGTCAATTGCTTTCCATTGACTAGCATCCGAAGGATGTGTCAGATTTACTTTTTCACTCTGCTTTGGATATTTCAAAACTTTCTTCCTCCTTTTTGCGTGCCAGCGCATGAGCTCTGCTTCCTTGCGGTCCGCAAAATACCGTTGCAGACGGCGAATGAGCGGAAAGTACCACACAAATTTTCGAGGAGCTTTCTTCTTCCCTTTCTTGTATCGAGCGGCGTTGCAAGATGGACAAATGGTCTTGTCCGCGTCCTCTTTCTGATAAATGTAGAAATCGTTGATGCACAACATGGTATTTATCGTGCGGTATATCAAAGGGGCACACGACTTTCTTGGCCTCGTCGCAACTTTTAGGACACGTGTTGCCCTCTGGAAGGATATCGTGCCAGTATTGCAGGCTTGCATCGACGCTTATGTCGCTCCATTTGTATCTCGTCTTCATCTGCAGAACATCGAGCGCCACTCTCAGGCGGGACTCTCCCGGACCGCTGCCTGCATACAATGGTGTCTTCGAGTCTACCTCTAGTTGCGCCAGTTTAGATTGCTCTCTAGCAGCAGATCTCGAGTTAGTCGTCTTTCTCAAAAGCAGTTCTTTCATATGAGGGTCACGCACAACTTCCGTTAGGGTGTCCCTGTGTCCTCGTCTTCTTCCACGTCTTGTTCAGCATCTTCTCCATGATCATGTGCGGGATCATGAGGCTGATCTTGGTCCTGTTGTAGTTCTTGTCGATCATTGTTATTGTCCTGTTGCACATCATTTCCTTCCACCGCCGCCCCATGGACTTCATCATCTTCATCATCACTTATCCACTGACTGTTGTGCTCATCCATGAAACCATACCTGAGGAGGTGACTGAGCAAGTCTCCGGTAAAGGGGTTGAGCAAGCCCCCCTAGTTTGCACTTTAGATATGGACATCGTATCTCCTCGCGGCCATTTTGTAACATGTCTTCTGCCGCGTGTCTCAAATAACTATTCACGACACGTTCACTCATAACGACCACCATTATTTATCGCATGCACGAGCGCGCCAATATAATATTAGAACCACACATAATATATATATATATGGACGCGAATTTGCTACCATGGGTGGTAGGTGTGCATGCCTTCCCAAACGTTGGATTTTAGGTGCAAAGCTATACTATATGAGATGCATGCATGCACTGGTGTTGGAAACCATAGACGGACCAAGCTCTCCGTCTCCTATACGTCTGCCCGATAGTTTTAATCTTACAAGAGCTAACCCATGATCATTCCTTTATTGCGCATTATTTATGTCAGGCACCGTGTTTTTCTTTTTGGCTTTCGACGAAGCATGCGGAAGGTGTGTGCGGTGGCATTCATAGAGTACCATGCCATCGTTGATTTCCAGGAAGAGAAGTTTTGATGTTTATTTCTGACCATAGACCAACCGCCGCATGCGCAATGCTGCCTTTGAATATCATGGAAGAGAAGCAAGGACTTTATTGTTGAACATCTCGACGAGGCATGCAAATTTGTTTTTCGAGTGAACCTTTCGCGTTTATTTCTTGTGTACAGGGTTTGTGCGGCTGGAAGGACGTGGGGTTCCAGGTGCAAAAAAATGCATGCGGCTGAGTTGGGACCTTTACGATAGGTGTTATCTTAGAAGAAGTTAGCCCATGATCCATCCTAGCATGCGGATTATTTTTTGCAGGCACCGTGTACATTGTTTTGCCTTACGACGAAGCATGCACATTGTTTTTCCAGGGAACGTGCGCATTATTTCTTCTGTGCAAGGTTTGTGCGGCGCGAAGGACGTGCATGTGTAAAAGCATCTGTGGTTGGGGATTTGCATGTCCACATGAGCCCGAGAAATAATAGAGGTGCATGTTAACGTGAAAAATAATGTTTGGGGATTTGCAATTCGTTTTTGCTCGGTGGTGCTGTATTCATGATTTCACATTCAACTGTCCGCTGGAGTGTACGAGAAATTAACGGGGTGGTGGCCACTTGGAATAATGCGAATGCCATGATACCAATTTAAACATGCATTGCTTCCGGGATCCTCGATGATGGCGCAATATAAGACATATAAATAATGAGACAATCATTTGAGCCTACTTTGACAACAAAAACTGGTGAAAAGTCCGCCCAATATTGGTTTTGGTAGGTGAAAAACGAGAATGGCATGTGAAATTTAAAAATAAACAGAAGTGGTCTCTTCATGTCATAGTGAGAAAAATACATGTGGCTGAGTTGAAACATTTAAATCTGCGTGCACACAACAAGATGACAGAGGAAAAAAGTTTCAAAGGCCGATGGGTGATCATTAATTCCCCTGTTCTACCGAGTGGATGAGGGGTGCTGATGAGAGAAAAATAATAGTGTTCGAAGGTGGAGAGTAAAAGAGATAAGGGTGGTGTTTTGCGTGCTCCCATTGTGACGCCGTGATGTTATATCGCGTGCTCCCATGTGCTCCTGTTGTGCTCTCTATATAACATCCTATGGCCAGATGTGCATGCGCACCTATCACCCATGGTAGCCAGCTATTTTGCATATATATATATATATATATATATAGGGAAAATGGTTTCTACTCCCGGGTGTAGCTACACCCACGTGTCATATACTACTATACGGAGGTATGTGTCATACTTTTTCGGTTTGAGTATGTTCATATACCATATCTAAGATACTCCAAAACAAGTTACGTGAAAATTATAAAATTGAGCATGTAATTTGCACTATATATTCAAAATACCGGTATATATGTACGTATAAAAGGAGTATATAGAAAAATTACACATACTACATAAAAAGTAGTATATATACTGCCGAAATAGTAATATAAACTGCATACTACCTATACATACTCTTCGGTATGATAGATACTACATACATCATATTAAACACATGTGGGTGTAGCTACACCCGGGAGTAGCATAAATTTGTCATATATATATATATATATATATATATATATATATATATATATATATATCGATATTCACAAATAAAATCCGCATGACCTTCCTACAAATTAGAGGTTATAGGAGTGCCAAACTTTGCCGAGACGGAAATGAATCAACATTCCGGCAAAGTGGCAACTCATTTTCATATCCAAAATTTCACTTCATGTCGTATTCACGAAAAAATTCAGCATGACCTTCCCACAAATAAGAGGTTACTAGGGAGTGCCAAACTATGCCGAGACGGAAATGAATCAACACTCCAGCAATAGTTGGCTACTCAATATCATTCCACACAAATTGCACACATTTAACGTCTCCATCACACACGACCGTATTGAATCTGGTGAAAATTTCACACATATATTGCATATCGCGTGTATCTGGACAAAATTCATACAAACTCATTTAATTATATATAAGCAATCATCCCACCTAAAATGATTAGATGGCTACACGATATGATATCCGGAGAATTTTGGAGCTTTGGAGAGAGAGGGGGTAATTCTAGATCTAGATGCCTAGGAAGGGAAAACTTTGGGTAGAAAGATTGTTGAGAGGGACATAAACCTAGATACACCAACTAAAATAATTTTAGTTGGTTCAAAAGAGAGTAGGATGGCGGAGAAATTGGCATTAATTCGAGCCAGAGAGAGAAGCTAGGGGACAAGGTTGAGAAGAGAGTGGAGGAGGGGAACGTGGGTGGGGGGATGTCATACTTATGGCAGATCTGGGGGGTTACCCCACATGTTAGCGCTGGCGAACAGAGGAGGTTGTCCGCCAGCGGTAGTTCCAGGGAGGGGCTGGTGCGCGTAGGGGGGCCCACCCTTAGCGCTGGCGAACACACTCTCTTGTTCGCCAACGGTAATATGAATAGCGCTGGCGAACACCCTGGCCTGTTCGCCAGCGGTAATAGCGCTGGCGAACCTAGAAATGTGTTCTCCAACAGTAGTGTGGTGGCTTTAGGCAGTTTCCTACTAGTGACAGCTGGCGTTCTGATCTTAGGATAGCATGTTGATGCAGTGCCACTACATGTTGCCCCTTTTCTTTCGTTGGTTGATACATGTTTCAATCTTGTGTGACCCATGATGTAATTCTTTTGTAACAAACATTTTTTAATAAGGTAATAAAAGCCGCATATACATCAATCGATGCAGAGGCTAGGACTGCCCATTAAAAAAAATTCACATGCCGAAACATCTGTTGTGCTAATACTATTATTAACTGGTAGTAACTGCATCACTACTAGCCAGCAACTGTCTAGTAAGGTAAAATAAGACCAATTCTACCGTGCTTAGGAGGTACCAATTATAGTTAGTGTCAGAAAATTAGGTCTGAACGAGGTGGGTCGTCTCCCCTCGGTTGCGTGTTAATAAGGAGGCCACAATAGACCGAAGTTGTACAGGGGAGGGGTGCCGATACACAGACGTATCGGATACCAAATATAAAAACAATAACGCTATTACAACTTTTAACACCCTCCCTTAATCTAAACCTTGTGAAACGTTGAGATTACGTTTAAACTCATCAAGCTTTTTAACTGGAAGGGTCTTTGTGAAACCATCAGCAACTTGATCTTCACTTTACATAAACCGAATAGCAAGTCTATCATCAGCAACTCTTTCTCTGACAAAGTGAAAATCAATCTCAATGTGTTTAGTATATGCATGAAACACTGGATTTGCAGACAGATACGTGACACCCAAGTTATCACACCAAAGAGTTGGCTTTTCTCGTAACTTTACTCCAAGTTCATTAAGAAGTGCTTCAACCCAAATCAACTCAGCAGTGGCATTAGCTAGAGCTTTATATTCAGCCTCAGTACTGGATCGAGACACAGTGGCTTGTTTTCTAGCACTCCAAGAAACTAGATTGGTCCCACAAATATAGCAAAACCACCTGTAGAGCGTCTGTCCTCCAAGCATCCTACCCAATCTGCATCTGAAAAAGCACTCAAGAAAGTAGATGATGATTTTGTGAATGTAATTGCAAGACTCAGTGTATCTCTCACATATCTGAGAATGCGTTTTGCAGCTGTCCAGTGTTCTGTAGTCGGAGCATGAAGATATTGACAAACCTTGTTCACAGAGAAGGACAAATCAGGACGTGTCAAGGTGAGATATTGTAGAGATCCAACAAGACTTCTATATTGGGTACTATCTTCAGGACCAAGAAGTGTACCCTTTGTAAGAGACAAGTTTTCTGTAGATGACAAGGGTGTAGGGGCAGGTTTACAGTCTTTCATGCCAGCCCTGTCAAGAATGTCAGTAGCATATTTTTCTTGTGTCAAAAGTAGGCCATTCTTTGTTCTCTTAACCTCAATACCAAGGAAATAGTGCAAATCACCTAAATCCTTGATGGGAAAATTCTCATTCAGATCTCGAAGAAGAGCAGTAATAGCATGATCAGATGATCCAGTGACTATGATATCATCAACATAAAATAGAACAAACATAGTGATACCTACCTTATTAAAGAGAAATAATGAAGTACTACCTTTGATGGTGTAAATCCAAGTTCTCCTAGCTTTAAACTCAGCCTAGAATACCATGCACGTGGTGCTTGTTTTAATCCATAGAGAGCTTTGTCAAGTTTGCAAATATAGTGCGGAAAGTGGGGATCCTCAAAACCTGGTGGTTGTTTCATGTATACATCCTCTTCCAGAACACCATGAAGAAACGCGTTCTTGTCGTCTAGCTGCCGTAAACTCCATCCACGAGAGACAGAGAGAGATAAAACAATTCTGATAGTAGCAATTTTAACCACATGTCTAAAAGTATCTTCATAGTCAATACCATATCGTTGCTTGAATCCTTTTGCAACCAAGCGTGCCTTGTACCTATCAATAGTGCCATCTGCCTTCTTCTTTATACGATACAGTCAATCAAATTTTTGTTGCTGCTTGGAGGAACAAGATGCCAGGTCTTGTTATCAATCAATGCACTGTATTCTTCTTTCATGGCTTGATGCCAACAAGAATCATTGAGAGCTTCTGATAATGTGTTTGGTTCACCTGCAGAAGATAACATACACCAGCTCACAGTGCCATCAGTGATCTTCTTTGGATTACGAATACCTTTTTGTAACCTTGTACGAACACCAGGAGGCGAAGGTGATAGCGGTGGAGAAACATCAGAATTATTATTATCAGAATTTCTAGAATTTTCGCCATTTGAATTTGTACCTTCAACTTTAGAATCGCTCCCGGACTAGTCCTCACTGCCGCTCTCCACAAAAGATACGGCAGAAGACATTGATGGCGATGGGGAGACAGACACATGCGCGTCCACGCTGTCCCCGTCTGCGCTGTATGCTCCCGTGTTGTCCCCGCCAGGTGGCGACGGCGGGTTGGCTGCATGGTCCCGCGCTGATCTCTCTCGCGTTGTCCCTGCCAGCTGTCGACAGCGGGTTGGCTGCATGTGTGCTGTCCCTAGGCGTGTGGCCACCACGCGCAGAGGCAGACACTGCTGCTGCAGAGCCAGTGCATGCATGCGTATCCGCATCGGATCGCTGCGCCTCGAAATCCGCCGAATCAGAGAAATGTTCGGCAGAATCATCATCGTTTTCAGTGCTGCTTTCGTCTTCTTTCGAAATTTCTTCAACCTTAGTTTCTGGATTGTTTTGTTCACTTTTTTTAGATGGGATTTTCTTCTGTATGGTCATTGCAATTTTGTGCACCCTCATGAGAATTTGTTGTGGAAGATGGAAGAAGCAGAATTTCTTTCTTAAGGAGAGCACCCGCATTTGGATGGAGGGATGCAAAGGGGAAGACATTCTCATAAAAAACCACATCACGAGAGATATAAACACGTCCTGTAGATATGTCTAGGCATTTAACACCTTTATGGAGAGGACTATAACCAAGAAACGCACACCGTGTAGATCGAAAAGCAAGTTTCCGTTTAGTGTAAGGACAAAGGTTAGGCCAACAAGCACAACCAAAAGTTCTAAGTGCATCATAGTGTGGAGTCACATGAAGAAGACGTTTAGTGGGTGTTTCAAAGTTGAGGATTTTGCTAGGGAGCAAGTTAATGAGAAAAGTGGCTGTAATAAACGCTTCATCCCAAAACTTGAGAGGCATAGAGGCATTGGCAAGCAAAGCAAGACCAACTTCAACTATATGATGATGCTTTCTTTCAGTAGAGCCATTTTGTTGGTGAACATGTGGACAAGAGACATGATGTGTGATTCCAGTCTTTTGGAAGAATCCATTCAATTTTTCATACTCACCCCACCAATAAGTTTGCATAGTAATAATTTTCCTATCAAACTTGCGTTCAACATACTGTTGAAAATTGAGAAAGGCTTGATAGACCTCAAAACGATTTTTAAGCAAATAAATCCATGTGAACTTGCTAAAATCATCAATAAATATTACATAGTATGCACGTTTTCCCACAGAGAGAGGAGCTGGGCCACATACATCAGAAAAGACTTGTTCTAAGGGAGCACTAGAAACACTAGAAGATATTGGATATGGGAACTGGTGACTCTTGGCTAATTGACAAGAATCACAAACATATGGAGTACTCTCTGGGGTGTAAGCTATTTTATTTATCCTAAGAACTTGTTAAACGACAAATGAAGAAGGATGTCCTAAACGGTGATGCCATGTAGAGGATGATGGCTTTATTGTGAGGAAGGCGTGCTTGGCGGTCTCATGGAACATAGGCACCAAAGGATAGAGCCCATCCCAGCAAGGTCCTCTAAACAGAACTCTTCGTGTTGCTTGCTCCTTGATTAAGAAGAAGAAAGGATAAAACTAAATAAAGACATGATTATCAAGTGTAAAGCGATGAACAGATAATAGATTTTTAGATGCACTAGGAACGTGAAGGACATTGTTAAGATCAAAGGAACCATGAGGGGTGCGCAAAACTGATTTCCAACGTGACTGATGTTCATACCTGTACCTTCAGCAGTACGGACCTTTTCTTGCCCATGATACTTGTTAGCAATAAGAAGCTTGTTCAGTTCACCGGTGATGTGATCAGTTGCCCCTGTGTCAGAGTACCAGTTTGTGTCAACTCCATAGGAAGCAAGACTTGCCACCTTTTCACCATCATCCCTGTTCTTCTTGTCCTCCTCATAGCGCCACCAGCATTCATTAGCAGGATGACCATGTTTCTTGCAAATTTGACAGTCGATGTTAACATATGGGGTAGGAGTGCGATCAGGGCGACGTCCACTACCGTCAGAGCGACAGTACCGATCACTCCCTCCATCATCACGACGCCTGTCATGACGATCATCACGCCGATCATCACGGAGATCACTACGCCGATCATCACGGCGCCAACTATTACGATCATCATCTCTGTCACGATAACTAACACTACCTCCACGGTAGGAACCACTGTCAGGGCTGCGGACACGAGGAGAGGTGATGTAACCACGTGGTGGGGGGGGGTCCGACCACGTGAGGGGTGATCACGCTCGGCACCACGGCGAGCCAGATTTGCTGAGGACACGAAGACGCCGTTTTTCTCAACTGCATTGCGCATATCATATGAGCATAGTTGTTCATAGAACTCATCAAGATAAGTAGTGGAGTTTCCATTGATATATGTGATTAGGGCATTGTATTCCAC
Source organism: Alopecurus myosuroides (assembly GCA_028641055.1). NCBI lineage: Eukaryota > Viridiplantae > Streptophyta > Magnoliopsida > Poales > Poaceae > Alopecurus > Alopecurus myosuroides. The sequence goes on from CM054058.1 coordinate 550,635,499, forward strand.
TTTGTCTAGGCCATGTAGAAGATATCCAAGCATCTCATCTTTAGGAACTGGCTTCCCAAGAGCAGAAAGTTCTGACGCAATTCCTCTCATTTTGGTGAAGTACACACTGGCTGTCATAGAGAGCTTTTTGGTGTCATTGAGAAGACCACGCAGGTGCTGAGCTTTGGTGCGAGAGGCGGTTTTGAACATGGCGTTGATGGCTGTCCACGCCTCAACAGTAGATGTAACCTCGAGGAGATGCGAGAGAATATCCGGTGACAGCGTATTAAGGAGAAACCGAAGGACCTGCTGGTCCCGGGCAAGCCAAGCAACATATGCGGGATTTTCCACCTGGATTTTCTTCTTCTCCGAGTCTTCTCCTTCAACTGTTTTGGCGCGGGGGGGGGGGGGGGGGGGAGGTGTCTGTGCCATCAAGCAAGGCCATCACATTGGCACCGCAGAAAGCGGGGAGAACCAGCGCTTTCCATAACAGAAATTTGCTGCGCGTCAGTTGCTGCGCAGGGGGACTTCCAAGGGCGGCAGTCAGGGCTGAACTTGATCCGAAGGAGGTCATTGCAGCAGAGGATCGGGGCGACTAGGTTTTTGATTTGCTGAACGTTGAGATGGGATCGGCAGGGAGCTCGATCGGTTGTAGGTTTGTTGATGTAGACGCGGCGGCGGCAACTCACAGATTGCAGCGTCGGCGATCGGGTGTCGATGTTGTTGTAGGCGGCGGCAGGTTGTAGGTTGTCTGGTTGTCAGAATCGGCGAGGGCTCGATCGGATGTTGTTGTAGGCGCGGCGGCGGCTGTGGCTATCGAGTGCTAGACGTCGAGGAAGAGTCGCTCTGATACCATGTCAGAAAATTAGGTCTGAACGAGGTGGGTCGTCTCCCCTCGGTTGCGTGTTAATAAGGAGGCCATAATGGACCGAAATTGTACAGGGGAGGGGTACCGATACACATATGTATCGGATACCAAATATAAAAACAATAACGCTATTACAACTTGTAACAGATAGACCTTAGGGGCTATACCAATTCTTGCGTGAATTATGACCTTAGACTTCACTGCTTGTAGGCGACTCACGGAAACCTAGCCGCCACCTCCCTCCCGAGCCGCCCCCTCCAGGCGACTCCGGGGGGCGCCCCCACCTCCCTCCCTCCCGAGCCCCTCCTACCCCCCGACCCTGCCGTCGCTGCCGCCCGTCGCCGGCGGTGGTGGCGGCGCCCCCGTCCCCGACGGTGGGCAAGAGAGATGCTCCGCGGCGGCGCTCCATGGAGGCGGTGGAGAGCCGACGGTGGGCATGGGGCGGCGCGGCCTAGGGCCGGCGCTTGAGCCTCCCGGCGGGAAAGTGGTACGGCGGGGGTGTTGCATCACCGGCGGGCGCCTGGATCAGATCCGGGAATCGCTTGGGGACGCGGGGATTTGATGCCCGATGATCTTGGGTATCGGATTCGGCCTTGGCCGGCCGTGGTAGTCTGGCTACGACCTTGGTCTCGCCGGCGACCTAGTGTTGGACAATGGTCTACCCCTTCTATGATGCTTTCCTGCTGGGAGTGGCTTCGCGGTGTCGGGCCGCGAGGCTAAAGAATAATGGCGGTGGTCCTAGGGTTTTCTGTCGCGCGAAGATGAAGATCATGATGTAGGTCCTCTTTGATCAAGCCGGGGTGTCGACCGAAAGGCTCCGCCGGCGACTCCCATAGGCAACGCCTGGAGATTGCTGGATCGGTGGAATTTGGTCGCAATGCTCAGTCATCGAAGGCGAGATTGGAGGACTAGCAACGGTGTTCGGAGTCTTTGCATCGATGGGGAACTGGCTTGGAGTTATAAGATTCGTGGCATCTGTATGTCAGAGGGGGAGATAATATGCGTGGAGTCCAAAGTCCTACCTTTCAGGGTGAAAACCCAAGGTCTGGCCTTATTTGGTTGTGCCCGGCACTGGTCTTCTTGGAGCCGTTGTTTTGAGAGCGAGGATTATCTTCAGGGTGAAAACCCAAGGTCTGGCCTTAATTGGTTGTGCCTGACACCGTTCTTCTTGGAGACGTTGCTTTCGAAGAGTTGGACGTCAGCTGTTGTTTAGGTGGTGGTTGTACGGATACCGCGAGGATTGTAACCCTGTAGCGGGACTTTTCTTCTTTTTTATTTCTTCTTTTTGTTGTCTTTCGGCTGTGTGCATCCATTGCGTTGTTGCAGAGGCCGGGTGTAATTTGTATCTCCGCGATATTAATATACTTCCCTTTATCAAAAAAAAAAGACTTCACTGCTTGTAACCTGCCACTGACCCCTGATGAGTGTGACGGTACAAACAAAGTACCACTTGTTCCTTGACGTCAGATGCACCCTTGGCTGGACGGTTGGTGTACATTTCAAGCACAACAGAATCTGAGAGTGGAGTGCTAGATAGATCGACTTCACAATAATTTAGCAGGTAGCAAAGATGGTGTTTTTTAAAACGGACGTGGGAGCAAAGTAATTCCACATAAATTAAAGATCTGATGTGTACACATAATCAGAATGTGTGCTACAGGGAACCACAATCGTAGTCAGCGTGCCCGTCCGTGTTCCCACCAAAGATCAACTTGATGAATGCTCTGAGCAACCATCTCTTGAGCTTAGAAGAAGCGATGATGAGTTGACTGTTTAAGAAAGCCCGCACGGATAAACTGAGGATCCTCCCTTTTCTCTGGTCCACGTACGACCTCAGAACATCTTGGATGCTCCTAGCTGGTTCATCGATTGCATCCGTCTCAGCTAAGCAACGAGCAATAACAAGCGCGTCCTCGAGGCTGGCGGATCCACCCTGGCCAATGAAGGGACCCATGGTGTGCATGGCGTCGCCTGCGACGGTCACGGTGCCCTCCTGGAATGGCCGGAGGACCATGTGCCACGGTGCCCGGTAGCAGAGCTGCGCCATGCTCATTGATTCTAGCTCGCATCTCCGTACCACGTCGGTGATATCCTCAGGGTACCCCTTCATTGCCTCCAGGGCGACCTTCCGAATCAGCGCGAGGTCCCTACTGTTGCTGGTGCACTCTGAAATCCGACAAAATGATGAAGAGCAAGTACAAACTGTTTGTATTACTGTCTTATTGACAACAAATGCAGAAAAATAAGAAAATAATCGTACATACCTTTGGGAAGGCGGGACTGGATCACAGAGAACTATATGGTTTTATCATCTATGGGTACGAGCCGAAAGGTTATACCCTTTCCGACTAAGTTGAGAAAGCTATTCTTAAAGCCGTGGCCTTCTGGAATGGTAGTCAAGCCTCGTGCTGCCCACAGAGGCAAGAATCTCACCGGCTTCAGACCCAAGAACTTTGCCACCACTGAGTTTGATCCATCGCAACCGATTAACACCTGACATACGTTGATATCACAAATTAATTAACACGAATCATCGCCACAATATATGTACATTTATGTTTTTTTTGTTGAGTTGTTAATTAGCGTTAAGAGGACTACCTTTGCTCTGATGGTAGAGCCAATACTGGTTGAGACGATTGGATAGCCGGTGAGAGGGTCCAGATAAATTGCTTCAACCTGGCATCCCAAGCGGATAGATCCTTTCGGTAAATGTCCGGCTAGCGTTTCGACGAGGTCGCTTCTTTTCACGCACCGACACTCACTCCTACAATTGAAGGGAAGAAGACATTTGGAGTCTTGAACATTTGCAACATTAGTGTTTTACTATATTATCTGTGGCTTATAGATTTAAATATGTAGGAAACAACCCAAATTTTACCAAGAAACTTTTTTTCCTATTGTTGAAGAAATTTTGACAAGAAAAGTTATGGATGAAAATGGTAATGCCTAGTTCGACTCAAAAAAGAAAAATCATAGCCATTTGATCTTTAGGGAATGTAGGTGCACGCTATCAGATCAAGCTACCAGATCCATAAATAAGTGACCGCAAACAGAAATAAAACTCGACATCTAAAGAGAACCAAAAACTAGGTATCAACTTAGTTAAGGTATCACCCGAAAAAAAAACTTAGTTAAGGTATCCCTGAGGATCTAGCACAGGCTCCATCCCCCGGGTAACAATGCAAAGATCCAGGGAGCTTTCGGGAGTTTGCAATATATATTTAGTACTGGCGCTCATGTTGGTATGAACGGAAAAAAAATGAGGTGGTGAACCGTGTCTCGCTAGAAAGTGTACTCACCTGTATGTTACCTTCATCACTTTATCACTATAGATGCTCTTCATATCCATCCTACATGAATGGAGTAAAAACAATGTTATTGACATGACTAGAACCAAAAGAAGCTACCAATATACTCTCTCTGTTCTGAAATATAGATGTTTTAGAGTAAAACGAGAGAACATGAACATTGGACGACTCTATATACATGCGCATGTGAATTAGAAAGATATTAAAACATCTTATATTTCAAAACAGATGGAGTAGTATATAGCTTAAGAGATACCAAATCTTAGAAACATGCATGCATATGATTATTGCTAATAGACACCGGATACACCGCACTAGTTCATAGATGCATCAAGATCCGTGCTGCCCTTTTCTCCCTTGAAGATAAGTTCTCTTTTTTGTATCTCTTAAACCACAGTAGTATACCCTTTGATTTGAAGCTTTGCAGTTCGCTAAAATGTTTTATTGTTTAAGAGGTAAAAGAAACAAAATAAAAAATCGAAAAAGTGTGTGGGGGTACGGTGCATGTGTCATGGTGCTTATTCACAACTTTGTTGTAGCAAAACACCGTGACCATCAGAATAAACTAATTCAAAGTTAAGAAGCAAAAGCAATTATTACCCAGTAAGAGGCACGGCCAGCTTCCGCAGCTCGTCGGCAACCTTGAGTTGCTCGAGCACACGCCACCCATTCGCCTTCAAGCTGATTCCTGCCCCTGTCGCCCTCAAGCTCTCCGCCTTCTCAAGAACAAGGCTGTCTATGCCCTTTCTGCATTTTTTTTTCTTTGACGACTTTACTTTCTAGTCCGAGATAGATCCTAAACGAATTGAATAGAAAGGATAGGTGAGTGTATGTGGTACTTACATTTGAAGAGCTAGCGCAGTTGCAAGGCCGCAGATTCCGCCGCCAACGATCACCATACCATGAAGTTCCTCTTCTCCGGTTGCCATCTCCTTTGTGGACGCCAGCTGCTTGGAGCTAGCCTAGCTAAAAGAAAGTCACACAAGCTCAAAACAACCCGGCCGGCCGGAGTTTAGTGGCAATGATGGGGGTTGGTCGAGGGTGGGTGGAGGAGGAAAGGAGGAGGAGTCCGATCGAGCTGGAATCAACCTGCTCCTAAATTTTAAATCCAATCACCAGTGGAAACAACCCCTTTCGTCCATGGGGCAGGGGGCATCTGTCCCGGTTACACCAAAATCCGGGACAAGTGCCATGCACTGGTCCCGGTTCGTGTGTCCGAGGCAGCAGAAACCATCTGGGGGCATCTGTCCCGGTTCGTGGGGAGCCAATGGTCCCGGTTCGTGGCACGACCTGGGACCAATCCCTAGCCACAGGCCACGTGGCACGCGCATGGGCATTGATTCCGGATCATTCCCCAAACCGGGACCAATATCCCTTCCCCTACAAATGCGGCCACAGCCCCATCCCTTTTTTTTTTTGCTTGGGGGAGTGAGAGAGAGGTGTGGGTGGTAGTGTGTATTGTACGTCGTGGCACGGGAGTCCTGCCGCGTGGCGCGGGAGTTGTGACGCGTGGCCACGAATGCGCGGTATAAACTGCCGCGCCTCGAGCGTCTTCTCTACTCCACGCACCGTCGTGCCACCACCATGCCTCCGAGGAGGAACAACACTACCGGTTTCCGCGGCGTCCGATCACGGTAGAACGGAATGTTCACCGCGACTATCCGCTGCGGGGACGACCGCATCCCCCTCGGCTCCTTTGCGACGGCGTCGGGGGTCGCCCGCGCTTGGGACGCGGCGGCCTGGCGCCTCAGCCGCCCGCGGTCGTTGATGAACTTTAACGACTGCCACACCCTCTGGGAAGCGGAGGCCAGGGCGCCGACGCCGCAGATCGTCACTGCCGCCGACCACCGCCACCTCAGGCACCACGCGTTTCAGGGCCTAGTCGACGGCAGAGACGACCGCGTGGTCCGCGAGTATTACCGGAACAATCTGGGTGAGGAGAGCGCCGACGAGGAGCTATGGCAGACCCGCACGGCTGAGCGGGCGGAGCGGCGCCTCGAACGCCATCTCGAGTTAGATGCCGCTCGGGAGGCGAGGACGAAGGCGCTGCAAGAGCTCCGTCGGGCCGACCACGCCGGCGAAGTCTGGGCCTCCGACGATCCGAGGTGGGGGCCTATCTCGGACATACCATCATGCACCTCCGACGACGACGACGAGGACGAGGAGTAGCGCGCTAGCGCGTCTGTTTTCTGTTGGCTGTTTAATAAAATAATTTGTTGTATTCCGGGAAACAGCGGCGCGCTAGCTCGTCTGTTTTCTGTTTTCCGTGTGTTTTTTCCTGATTGGTTGGATTCAGACGACTAATGGCATTTCGATAGACGTTAAAAAGAGGGGGACATGCATTTCGATAGATAAACAAGGCACAATACACATAATGGCAAGATTGGATCTAAATATAAACGGAGAGCATAGATCTAAATAAATAAGGCAGTACATAATGGCCAGAGTGCATCGATCTACTAACTAGTCATACTCCTGCCTAGGCCTATAGTACTCCGACTCGTAGTCGTCGTAGTCGCCGCCGTCGTCGTCACTATCGTCTGACGGTGCTCTTCACTCCCTCGGAGGATCACGACTCCTGGACTGGGCGCGAGGGTAGCGCAGGCGGGGGATATCGCCGGCCCTATGTACTCCATGACGCTCTGTAGAGTCCGGCCGTTCCACCATAGCCGACGACCGGCCTCGTGAAAGTTCCCAGGAGGCAGACCGTCCTCCTCATACCTGGTGAGCCCCCTCTCACGCCGATTGATGAAGAAGGCATCCCAAGTATGCTGGTTATCGGGATGCCAACTGGGATTTCTCCGCTGCTCCGGCCTGAGCTCGTGGTAGTAGTGGTTCGTGATGGCCGCCCGACGCGCCACACCTTGAGGAAGAGGAGAGACCGGCACTCCTCCTGCGCTCAGCATCCAACCGGCGGGAACGTTGTAGCCGCACGGGCAGGGGTAGTTCGAGGCGGAAAGTGCCTCCGCCTGGATGAATGTTAGAGTTGGTACGGTAGAAGCCATTAGAGAGTGGTGAGTTTGTATGTGTTTATGCCAATGGTGTGGCAATGCATACATATATATAGCGAGAAGAAAACATCCCTTTAGTCCCGGTTGGGGACACCAACCGGGACTAAATGGGTTAGGGTTTCATTGGGAAACGGATCATCCCTTTAGTCCTGGTTGGGGACACCAACCGGGACTAAATGGGAATTAGGGTTTCGTTTGGACCAATCAGATAGAATCACACGGATCGTGTGTTTCTTTCAAGCGCTTGTGAGTCGTTGGATCCGGGATGTGTTTTTTCAAGCTGTTGTGAGCCGTTCGATCAGGGCTATGATGTGTTTCTTTCGAGCTGTTGTGAGCCGTTGGATGAGGTGGTTTCTTAACCGTTGGATCAAAACCCTAGCACAACACTTTGTGAGCCAGAGGACCCTATATATAGCCCACCTTCATACATCGGTCAGTTCATCGAGCAAATACAAAACATCCGGATTCGCCATCATACGTCTTGCCGTGCATTTGGTATGCATATTGCACCCAGTAGCCACGGTGGGGCTGTATGATGGCGATACCGATTGTTTTGTTCTGCATCCCCCTTTAAGGTTTGATACATCATATATTCAGTTCGCAGAGCAAATACAAAACATCCGGATTCGCCATCATGCATACGTCCTGCCGTGCATTTGGTATGCATATTGCACCGACTAGCCACGGTAGGGTTGTATGACGATGACCTAGAGGAGGTCACCGACGAGTTCCCCGACGACGACGACGAGAAGTAGTGTTCGTCTATTTTCTCTTTTTAATAAAAGAATTTGTATTCCGGCGACACTGCGGCGCGCTAGCGCGTCTGTTTTCTGTTTAATGTAATTGTTACTAATTTTAAAACAATATAAGATATTTATATTTAAATTAAGTGCAAATAGTGAAATATTTAATAGTTTGAATAGTTAGAATAATTATTTAGGTAAACAGAAAACGGATTTGAATTAGTTATGCAAATTCAAGTAATTTTCATGTTGAATTTTTTTTCAAATTCGAAAGTATATAGAACTTATTCATGTGCATATTCAAGATATTCAAATTTTGGCGCTAAACCATTTGGCGCGCACGGCCCAAAAGTATTTCTGGTCCCGGCCCGTGCGACCAGTCGGGACAAAAGCGTCTTTTCGTCCCGGTTGGTGCTACCAACCGGGACGAAAGGGGCATTCGTCCCGGTTGTTGCCACCAACCGGGACGGATGGGCAGTGGATATATACACGTCACCCTCCCTCCTCAGTTCCAGACCGCGCGCAGGGACGAAATCGACGCCGCTAGGCTGCCCAATTTTTCCGTCCCTGCGCCGCCCCTCGCCCCCGTCGCCGTCCCCCTCTGCGGCGCCGCCCCCTCGCTCCCGTTGCGCCGCGCTCTGTCTCGCGCGCCGCCGCCGGCCCGTCCTCGCTTCCGTCGCGCTGCCCTCCGTCCCGCGCGCCGCCCTCTGTCCTGAGCGCGCCGCCGCCGGCCCGCAAGAGTCGCCCTCGCTCCCCGTCGAGCCGGCGCCAGCCCGCGCGCACCCGCCCTCGAACCCGTCACGCCGGCCTCCACCGCCCGCGTCGCCCCGCGCCGCCGGCCCGCCGCTGCCCCGAGAGGAGGTAAGGCCTGCCTCCATCTCGCCCTAACCCGGGGCTTTTTTTGTTATTTTTTTACTTAATTACTGTTTTTTAGTTATTTATTAGTGTTACAAATGTTAGAATTATTAGTTATGAATGTTAGAAATTTTAGATTAGACTTAGGAATTTTAGATTTGTTTAGAATTGATATAGGAAATTTAAGAATGTTACAAATGTTATGAATGTTAGAAAATTTAATTAAGTTAGTGTTATAAATTTAAGAATGTTAGAATTATTAGTTATGAATGTTAGAAATTTTAAATTAGACTTAGAAATTTTAGATTTTTTTAGAATTGATATAGGAAATTTAAGAATGTTACAAATGTTATGAATGTTAGAAAATTTAATTCAGTTAGTGTTATAAATTTAAGAATGCTAGAAATGTTATCGTACGTTTAAATATTTCATGAATATGTTGCTCTTTTTGTGTATTATCTATAAGCAATTTTGATGAAAATAATTGATCATTAGTTAATATTATGTATAAGCAATTTTAATGAAATGGATCTGAAATATAGTTACTCTTTTTATATAGTATGGAGCCAAGAGACGAAGATGCCGAAAATATGATCGAGGGTTTAATCCGCGGGCCCGACGTAGAGACCGATGTGAGCCAGTGGATGAACAACTCCGGTGAGGGAGATCCGGAGCTCACTCAGGGAGACGACTCCGATGAGGGAGAAGCCGACGACTCCGATATGGGAGCAGCCGACGGCTCCGGTGGAACCATACAAATTACAAACACCGGCTCCGAGGTGCATATATAGATATGTTAATTAATGAAGCATTCGTTGTGTATATACATGTATTAACATTCTTTATATTTTTAGCCATCCGGTTCAAGCATATCAACCGGAAAAAAGACTAAACGAGGCGCAACAAAGAAGTTGAAAGATACAGAAAGATATAGGATCGACACGATCGCAGCAGACGGCGCACCCGAGCTTCCCGCTGATGTTGCCCAAAAATTTGTGAAGCAATGTGGAGTGCTAGTAAGGGATCACATCCCGATCACTGTTCATGAGTGGAATAAGCCAAAAGATCCGCGGAAACAAGGAATTTCATATGTCAGCAAAATAGCCAAAGATCATCTTTTCTCGAAGATTTTGGCTAATATCAACTTACCCTTGCCGAAGGTGGACGAGAATGAAACGGCTGTGAATGAGGCCGATGTTACTAAAATGAAAATTGAGATACGGGAAAAAGTCAAGGCGTGGACCCTGAAAAAGATGGCCGAGCAATTCAAAAACTGGAAGAAAAGATTGAACCTTGACTATGTTAAGAAGAACAAGACTCCAGATTTCACTCAAGGGTATGAGAAAATAAAACCCATATGGGCAGATTTCGTGAAGTACAAACTGTCAGAACTGGAAAGGACAAAAACAAATGAGAAAAACGCCGCCAAAAAGGTATATCACCATGTTATGGGGCAAGGTGGCTACAAGGGTTCCAGTCCCAAGTGGGAGCAATGGGAGAACGACCTGATTAAGGTGGGGATCACTCTCGAGCCGTTCTTGTGGGTCGAGCGGACAAGGTCATGGTTCTACGGGCATGGGGGCACGTTGGACGCCGAAGGAAATGCAACCTATAACCTAAGGCATAAAGAGAGTCCTCTACCCATAGAAAAGCTGAGAACCGCAATAAAGGACGTTAACGAGGGGAAGTTCATGCCAGATAGAGAGAACGACGAGCTCACATGCGCCCTCGGGAATAAGGAACACGGAGGGCGTACACGAGGCATAAAAGGCACTCCTCCGTGTAGTATTGCGTTCGACTCCACCAAAAAGTTATACCCCGATAGAAGCCGTCAACGTAGAAAGGACGCGGAGGCAGCTGAAGCAGAGACTCAGGCAAACTGGAGGCGTCAACTTGAAGAACAGATAAAGCTGACGCAGGATGTAGCAAAGAAGCAGCAGGAACAAATTAACACACTTAGTCAGCAGATAGTGTCTACCGACGCATCAGTACACATGGTAGAAGTTGAAGTCGAGGCTACCGACGCCACACATTCTCATCGCAAAAGCAGCGTTGCGTCCACGCAGCTACTGGGTTTTGATGCACCGCCGATGATTCACCCGGTGGATGAGATCACGGAGATGACAACCTGTGAGCTCCATGTGAAGGTCGTCAATATAACCATCAAGGCGGCGGCCGGCTATGTCTTACCAATTGGCAACGAACCGACTCACCATAGTCTTCCGGTTCCACGGGGCTACGCTGTTGTTGGGGTCGATGAAGTTGTCAAAGGATTCGAGCGGGTAAAGCTTGATTTTCCTGAAGGTGAAGACGAAGAGTTGACTGAACTCGGAGAAGCCAAGAACTTGACCGTTCTATGGCTAAAGGAATGCATTGTGCTCCCAAATCAGACGGCAAAGCCATCGAATTCTCGCCTTTCTCCAGCGCAAAAGTCTCCAGCACGGTCGTCTTCGCAATGCATGCCGTCTCCGGCGCGGTCGCCTATGCCGTGCATGTCTCCAGTGCGGTCGCCTACGCCGCCGCATCAGCCCTCTCCGCCCACTAAGTTTCTGCCGAAACGTAAAATATCACCGAAACGTCAACGGTCACCCCTCCCGAAGGTACCAAAAGAGGTACCCAAGTTACCTTACGAATATACTCCCGAGGAAACCCAGAAAATCGCAAAGGACGAATACGAGGCATGGAAATCGAAGCGGAAGGAGAAGCAAAAGGCAGATTTCCCCGAGACCGAAGAAGAGATAGAACGAGCTTGGAAAATGGTGAAGACTCTTCATCAACCCGAGCCGAGTCTGTCATCTGACTATGACCGCTCTATTCTAAAGTCACACCAGGAAATGATGCGGTCGACGAAGAGTAGTAGCGCAAGCGGGAAAAGGGGAAAATCAGTTGCTCAGCTCGGAGAGCAGAAAAAACAATCCACGTCCCCGCTCAAAGTGATTTCCAATACCCAGGTGGGGCCGAGCACTAATATTGCTGACGAGCACATTGATCCGGAGTTTATAACACTGTACGCAGAGAAGGCAGCTGATGCGGGTTTGTCCATTGCTGAGTATATGCAAACAGTAAACTACTTCCCCGCAGCTGAATGTGCGTACAAATACCAGTACGGGAAGCCTCTTGTCAAACCCGAGGAGATAAAGGATCTACCAACGAAAATGCGAAGAGTGCATAGTTGGTATATGGAACCCGTTGAGAAATCTATGGACTGGATATGTCTCAACGTTAAGGACGAGCACTATGGAAATGGAAATGGATATGTTATGATTCAGTTTGACGAATTGTTTCAGTTATACCAGCAGCAGGCCCTCGACAAATCTGTCCTTAGTGCCTATTGTCTGTAAGCACTTATTTCTCTAGCTCACCTCATTCAATTGCATATTCATATATATATATATATATATATATATATATATATATGTATAGTACACTCATATATTATAATTGCAGAATGAAGATTCTCGAATGAAAAAGAGGTGGAATCTATGATATTGGGTTCATTGATCCAAATATTGTTTATGAAAAGACTCTTCAGCTATCTCCCAAGGATACAGAAAATAATATTCTGAGCGCAATAATATTTAACCAACACCGACGGGAAATACTATTTTCTTACAACTTCGGGTTAGTGTGTTACTCTGTTGTAAACATTCTGTTTTCCTTACTCGATGTTCACTGTATAATTGATGAGTTGTGCGTGCGCAGCTTCCACTATATTCTGCTAATCTTCCAAATTGACAAAGGAAAAGTAATGGTAATGGACCCAAAACGTAAACCCCTCTCGATGTGGGCTGACATGCAGGAAATGATCCAGCGGTAATTTCAATCTTTATTAATTTCAGTATATCAACTACTTTGTTTCATTTTCGGATATCAAGTAATTATTAATTTTTTTTATTCTTTTTCTTTCTCGGGTAGCGTTTGGAAGAGGTTCATAAAGAAGTCTCCCGGTGAATGGAAAAAAAGCTTACATTTGATGTTGTGGAAGTAAGTACTATCTAGATCCGCGCGCATCTCCTTGATTCTAGTGTCGATACCATTATCATGGCTGGTTGATTATTATTTTGATTGAAACAATGTTCTCGTAAAGTGCTTGCAACAAAGAGACAGGAATAACTTGTGTGGATACTACGTTTGCGAGTTCATTCGTCAGACGACATGTCCAAAGGACAGAAATTTAAACCAACTTCATGTACGTTAGTCGTCAATTCTTCTTATTACTATCTATTTTAGTTACTTAGTTTCATATATATATTGACCACTCTTCTTTATATTAGATCGAACGGTTTCGGGACGGTCTTCTACCAAGGGACCGCATACGAGCAATTCAGGAGGAAATTGCGGGCTTCTTAGAGGCAGAGGTCATAAACGTAGATGGAGAGTACTATACCTCCGGTTGGAACTTAATTTGATTTTGTAATACACTCCATCGGTCATGTAATATGCTCGATATACTTTGCTTCCGTAATATAAGTGTTCCTTATTCTGCTTTCTATACTTATTCACTCGTGCGATCCGGGAGCTCCGGGGAGAGTCCATCGAGCCTCCTCTCTTCTCGTGGGACCCGGGAGGTCCGGGGAGGGGCCGCCAGGAGGTCTGGGGGTCCCAAAAAACGCAAATCGTAGAATTTCTGCCGCGACAGAGAAAAGGGCAAAATCCCTGCCGCGGCAGAAGGGGCATGCATCCCGGGTCGTATTGAGAACCAGGACTAATAGCCCTGGCCAGGTTTCAGCGCACGGGCCACGTGGTCAGCCCCATTTGTCCCGGATCCTGGCACAACCGGGACCAATAATGGGGGAGGGGTATTTGTCCCGGATGCCCCGTCCCGGTTGGACAACCGGGACAAATGGGGGCTACGAACCGGGACTAATGCCCATGTTTCCACTAGTGAATCTACCGAGCGTCTATGGCGACTGAGGAGGCGACTGAGGAGGCGTCTACGGCGACTACGGTGCTCGCGAGATCGCCGGAGGTAGACCTCCAGGGCGCGCGCATTGTTACTGCCGGCAAGGAGGATCCTCCTGGCCAGGAGAGGGGTGGTAATCCGGGCTCGTTTGGGGGTCGTTTCTGGTGCCTTGCCGCCGGCGATTCGGACTCGGACTCCGGCGATCTACCTAAGGTTCGTGAGGTAAATGATCTACATGATTATTTCGCAGTTTGCAGGACGCCATCGACGGTTTCTCCGATCCAACTGCAATCGGCAGAGAAGAAGAGGCTAAAGAAGAGGATGAAAAAGCGCAGGCAACAGGAGGATTCAAAGATCCTTCGGTTTGATTCTTCTCCGGTAAGCTTGGTGCCTAGATTTCGAGTTCCAAAAATGCCGATCATGCCATCATCTTTCTTCGTGGAAGATGTTGTCAACGAGGAAGAGTGGACGAGGGTTCATCGTAGAGGTTCGAGATCCAACAAAGCTACGTTGATGAGGCGATCCACGTTTTCTGGATCGGATTTTCAAAAATTGAACAGACAGTCAACTAAGGGCTTTAGACGGGCCTGTCATGGAATAAACTCGAGCCCACTTTGTGTGGGTCCATCGGGGATCGCATCCAGGTCGAGTACTGATATCTCACCGTCGAAGGGATGCCTAGGGCTGCGTCGTATCCTTCGCTTTTTCTGGTCGAACACACAGCAGCCGCCGCCTATGGCGAACCGTGGAGGCGCTCGCGGGGGTGGTGACTCACGCTGGGCGTTCGGGTTACCCGAAAATATCGGGTCGGGTTTTTCGGGTTTTTACAATTTCGGGTTTCCAAAAATGACACCCGAGATTTCCCCATATTTTCTGCTACCCGAGAATTCGGGAACCCGAAAATTCGGGTTCGGGTTCGGGTTCTCCCGTTTCTCCCGAAATAACACACACGAAAGAGAAAAAATCTTGGCCCATGGAGACGTCGAGAGGGGCCGGAGTCTGGCCAGAGCAGCATGTTGTTGCTGAGATGGGGCAGGTACTTGCAGAGGAGGTGGAGCTCCCAGAGCACGGCGGCCGGAGGTTGGAGCCGGCGCGTGTAGCGCCTGCGACGAGGATGCTGATTGAGTCCGAACAGGACACAGATGAGGAAAGCAGGGCAACGCTAGGAAGATCCAACGATTTGGCTTGCAGATCGAGTGAGCAAAACGGCAGCCGTGCGATGATCCGTCTCCACCTGCCCGGCGGCGCACATCTGCGAGAAAACTGGAGGAGGAGATAAGCATGCCGTGACTCACGTGAGGGATGCGATCGTGGGGATTGGGGAAGGGTCGAGTGGCCTGGCCGTGTCCTATTTCTTTACGTGCGTGACATCTTTTGGGCTGGGCCTTCTCTAGCTTCTAGGTGCATACGTTGTTTTCTTTGGGCTATCAAATTATTTCGGGCTAAACGGGACATTCGGGTAAGGTGGCCTCTTTCCCGAATTTGATGAATAAAATTCGGGTTTTCAAAACTGCTACCCGATATAGTGCTCGGGTTTCTCGGGTTCGGGTTATACGGGTTCGGGATCGGGTTTTTCGGGTTCGGGATTCGGGTATCGGGTTTTATGCCCACCGTGAGTGGTGACAACCGTGATGGTTTCAACCATGACCGAGGCAATGGTTACAATCGATTCTCAACCTTTGAAGCTGGGGGTCCGAGTGGGACTGCGGGCGCTCCAGAAGGGCAAGCTTTCGAGCAAGGGGCTCAGTTCCATGCTGGTACTGGATTTGGTGGCTTTCGTGGTCACCGGGGAAGATTTCATGCTGGAGGCTACCGTGGTCGTCAATATGATGGCAGAGGGTACCGTGGGCGTGGTGATTTCTTCCAGAATACGGGTGGATACAACAACAACTTTAACAACCAGCAGCAACAAGGTTATGGACAGTATGACAATAGAGGCGTCAGAGGAAGGTATGGTGATGCTCATAACAGTAGCAGGAATTTGATGAACAACAATGTAAGCAGGCCGGTTCAGCAGTTCAACCCGGTGCAGCAACAGGGAAACGCTCAAGTGGCCGCGGTATCTTTGCAGCAGCAGCCTGTTCCTCAACATGCGCAGGCAGTGGGGGTAGTGCAACAGCCAAACCCGGTTCCTATACCTGCAGCAGCTGCAACTGTTTCAGCTACCAATGTTACAGTTGCCCCTACTACCATTGCTCCTCCCTTAGTGGCTGTTGAGAACTCGAACAAGGATAAGAATGTGGTTTCCGCAGATCAACTGTCTACTGCTCTTGCTAATGTTGTGCCCCGTAGAACAAAGAAGTGCTATCGGTGTGGACTCTCTGGTCATCGTTCTAGGGCTTGCACGATGGTTATTTGTCAATTCTGTGAGGGGCCTTCTCATGGTGAAAGGAAGTGCCATTTGTTGGCAGCACCTAAGCCACATATTTTAGTATATGGATATGGTCACGAAGAGCTCATTTTTTTCAAGTATCCGTGTACTGAGAGTTATAAACCCAAGATGGAAAACCATCGTCTTGCTTCTGTTGTTGTAACAGGTGGGGAGATGACAATACCGGGGATTTCTAGACAATTACAGAGACTTGTTCCTTCGGTGAATTTTGTTTGGAATGTTGTAAGAATGGGGCACAATATCTTTCAGGTTGAATTTCCCAATAGCACTGATCTGGAGAGACTCAAGGTTTTTGGTCGATGCATTGTGCCTAACAGTACATGTGAGATGACTATTGACAATTGGAATCAGACTCCACAACCCTGTAGTGCTCTTCCTGAGGTTTGGCTTCGTGTTGAAGGGATTCCAAGTCCTCACATTGGTGATTTTCTGGCTTTATGGGCAGTGGGAGATATGTTTGGCATGACCATTGAGATTGACATGGCCTTCACTAGGAAAAATGGTAGTCTTCGTATTAAGATTGGGTGCATTAATCATTTAAAAATACCTAAGAGATTCCAGATGTATATTAAAGATGGGTTTTATAAGTTGAATTTTGAGGTGGAGGGACCTTCTCAACCACAACCTGCTTATGTTGATATGATTGGAGATGAGGGGGATGATGAGGACAGTGATGATGATTCTGACGGTTTGGGTGATGATTTTCAAGAGAAAGTTGATGAGTTAACTGGTAGAAATAAGGTGGATAATACTGGGAATTCGGAACAGAACTCTACTCCAATTGGTGATGTTTCTGATGCTCCCAAGGGTTCTACTGTGAAGGTTGGGGTTTTATTTTCTCCTTCGGTTAAAATGGCGTTCGATCGTGCTAGAAGAGAAATTACGGAGTTGTTTTCCTCGGCTACTGGTCCTTTGGAGGCTAATACTCAAGTTGCTCATGATACTGTCGTTTTAGGGGACAGAGCGGTGTCATCAGAGGGAGTTAATTGTCCTCCTTGTGCTGCCGGCGTGGCAGACAAACATGTTGTTTTTTATGTCGCGGCAGGAAAGACTGCCTCCGTTGCTGCGAGAGATTTGGGCGCTAAGTTTGATGCTGCTGCTGCGTCTGTCCATACAGTGGACTCACTGCACGCTTGGTCTGTTGCACATGGACAACCAGGTGGAGAGAGGGGTGCTGTTTTTGTCACTGATTCATCCATAGAGGAGATTACAGAGGTTGTGTCGCCACCTATGTATCCTCTGCCGGCTGAGAAGGCTACGGCAGAGAATTTGGCTGCGGCAGAGCATTTCGAACCCACGGCAGCTCCTTTTTCTTCTATCTGCTGCCCTGCCGCTGTACGGTCTCCTTCTGCCTTCGTGGCGCCGGTGGGGACTTGTTGCATTTCGCCGTCTCCCCAGTATGTGCAGTCCCAGGGGATTGCAACAGAGGTTTTGCTTCGTGGTGTTTCTGTTGATGCAGTGGAGACTAGGAATTCTTTTCCCACGTTTGAAGGAAATGGTTTAGTATCAATTCCAGTGGGTACGTCTTCTTGTGCTGCCTCTTGTTTGGAACCTGCATACTCTAATACTTTGGCTAACTCTATTGATCTAGACATTTCGCATAGGGGTGGGGTTAATGGCTCGGTTTCTGTAATTGATATTGATTTGGGTGTTTCGCTTGGAGCAGGTGTAACAATTATGGACGCTGGGATTTGTTCCCCGGTTCTTGGGTCTTCTATGGCTGCACCTATGGCTCCTATTAACAGCCCAATTACTCCATTTCCATCTTTTCCTCTAGCTGGTTTTGGTAGCCCCAACTTGGATGGCTCAAGGAAGAGGATCGAGGATTTTGGAGGCATACTTGACGCCACTACTTCGGGTGTGCGTTCAAGTGGTCGAATCCGGGATCAGCATAATGCGGATGACACGCAATTGGAGAGGGCGATGTCACTCGCTGCCAAGAGGGACTCGGGGTCAGGTATGAAATCTGCGAATTCATTTAAGAATTTTTCGGTTTTGTCATTCTCTGATTCTGATATTATTGATAGAGCTGCTAGTATAGGAGTTTCTTTGGGTTCTTCTATTGCCTCTAAGTTGGAATCTGCTAAGCTGATTAAGGATGGAGATTTGAATAGGACTTTGTCTATGCTTCATAATAATTTGGATAATAATCATGATCCCCAGCCCCGTAGTTTAATTCTTAATAAGATTGCTAGTCTCACTGAAGATTTAGTGGACGATGAGTGTTTTCCTAATAGTGTTTCTCCAATTGATTTAGTGGTTGATTGCGAGAAAGTTAAGAAAGTTAGGAAAAAGAAGGATTACTCTGTGTCTAACAAACGAAGAAGTGTAAGAATTAATCGTATCAATAACAATCAAAATGCATAATTTATGTGGGATGTTCTGGAACAGCGAGGGTTTTCGTGACCCGGGTAAACATCATTTCATTCAGGAGAGTATCAGAGAGAGGAAATTGGATTTTTTGGCTCTGTCTGAGACAGGGAGAGCTCATTTTGCACAATCTTTTTTATCTCACCTAGCTTCGGGCTTGGATTTTGTGTGGTTTTGTCTACCACCTAGGGGTAGATCAGGAGGCATGCTTATTGGCATTAACTCTCTATCTATAGAAGTCAGAAATGTGGATGTTGGTGAGTTCTCGGTTAAACTTTATGTTAAGTCAAAGCAAGATGGTTTTGAGTGGATTCTTATATCTGTTTATGGTGCTGCCCAGGAGGAATTTAAGCCTAATTTCTTATCAGAGTTTGTTCGTATTTGTGAAAATGAAACTTTACCTTTGTTGGTGGGTGGGGATTTTAATATAATACGAAAACCTGAAGAAAAGAATAATGATAATTATAACTCTAGATGGCCTGTTATGTTTAATGCAATTATTCATAGCTTAGACTTAAAAGAGATTGAATTATCGGGTAGACAATTTACTTGGGCTAGCAGGAGAGCTAATACAACCTTTGAAAAACTAGATAGAATTCTTTCTACGGTGGAGTGGGAGCAAAAATTTCCTCTAGCAACCGTTCAAGCTTTGGCTAGGAATGGTTCGGATCATACTCCCTTGTTTTTGGATTGTGGTGCTCGTGCTCATGTGGGTAATAAAAGTGGTTTTTCTTTTGAGCTTTCGTGGCTCAGATTGGATGGTTTTTTCGAGTTGGTCTCTGCTGAATGGGGAGCTGTTAACAAGGGTGATTCAGCTATTGCGGTTTGGCAAAATAAAATTAGACATTTAAGACGTTTTCTTAAGGGATGGGCTAAAAATTTAAGTGGTAAGTATAGAATTGAGAGGGATAAGCTGATTAGAGTTATAGAGGAGTTGGACATTAAAGCTGAGAGTATACCTCTATCTTTGGGTGAGAGGGAAACGCTTCGTTCTGCTAATGATCGTCTTTGTGTTTTGCGTCGAGAGGAAGAGAGTAAGTGGGCGCAACGGGCTAAGGTTAAGCATGTGTTGGAGGGGGGAGAGAATACTAGATATTTCCATCTTATGGCCAATGGTAAACATCGTAGGAAGATGATATTTCAGTTAGAACAAGAGGAGGGAACTATAGTTGGGGGTGAGGATTTGAGATTGTATATTTCTGAATATTACAAGAAATTATTTGGACCGTCCACACCCAATAATATCTCCTTAGTGGAGAGTAATATTCAGGATATACCCCATCTATCTAAACAAGAAAATGATATTCTCACTGCTGATTTCTTAGTGGAAGAAGTATTTGAGGCAATATCACAGATGGAACATAATAAATCTCCAGGTCCTGATGGTTTCCCTGCTGAATTTTATCAAACCTTTTGGGAGGTTATTAAATCGGATTTGATGGCCATGTTTTTAGAGTTTAAGCAAGGTAATCTTCAGTTGTTTAAACTGAACTTTGGGGTGATAACTTTGCTTCCTAAAAAAGATAATGCGGTTCAAATCCAGCAATATAGACCCATATGCCTTCTTAATGTCAGTTTTAAAATTTTCACTAAAGTGGGTACTAATCGTAATACCCAGATAGTGCAGAAGGTGGTTCGACCATCTCAATCAGCTTTTATGCCGGGGAGAAATATCTTGGAAGGAGTTATTATCCTGCATGAAACCATTCATGAACTTAATAGGAAGAAATTGGATGGGGTAATTTTTAAAATTGACTTTGAGAAGGCTTATGATAAGGTGAAGTGGCCTTTTCTTCTTCAGGCCTTACGTATGAAAGGGTTTTCTCAGGAATGGTGTGATATGGTGTTACATTTTGTTGAGGGTGGAAGCGTAGGTATTCGGGTTAATGATGCAATTGGCCATTTTTTCCAAACTAAAAAAGGATTAAGGCAGGGTGATCCTCTCTCCCCAATTCTTTTTAACATTGTGGCAGATATGCTTGCTATTTTAATTGATAGGGCTAAGGAAATTGGACAAATCGGTGGTCTTATTCCTGACCTAGTTGAAGGAGGTTTGTCTATCCTTCAATATGCAGATGATACGGTGTTATTTTTAGAGCAAGATTTCGATAAAGCTCTAAACCTTAAATTAATCTTGTGTATCTTTGAGCAATTGTCGGGTCTCAAGATTAATTTTCATAAGAGTGAAATTTTCTGTTTTGGTAAGGCTAAAGAGGTAGAGCACCAGTATAAACAAATTTTTGGTTGTGAGTCTGGCTTGCTACCTTTTAAATATTTGGGTATTCCTATTCATCACAGAAAACTAACAAATTCTGAGTGGCACCCAGTAGAGAGTCGTTTTGAGGACAAACTTGGGTGTTGGAAAGGGAAACTATTATCCTATGGGGGTCGATTAGTTCTTGTTAATTCAGTGTTAACAAGTTTACCCATGTTTATGTTATCCTTTTTTGAGATTCCTAAGGGCGTCCGTAAAAGACTAGATTTCTATAGATCACGGTTTTTTTGGCAGAGTGATGATAACAAACGTAAGTATAGATTAACAAAATGGAATATTATTTGTAGACCCAAGGATCAAGGTGGTTTAGGTGTGGAAGTGCTAGAGCTAAAAAATAAGTGTTTATTGGCTAAATGGTTGTTTAAAATACTTCAAGAGGATGGTATTTGGCAAGAATTGTTGCAGAATAAATACTTACATAGTAAATCTTTAGCTCATGTTGAGGCACAACCCAGTGATTCTCCATTTTGGAAGGGTCTGATGAGAGTTAAGAGGGATTTCTTTAGTAGAGGTTCCTTTAAAATTGGGAATGGTGAAAAAACTAGATTTTGGGAGGATATTTGGTTAGGCCAAACCCCTCTATCTGATCAATATCCATCTTTATAATATTGTGCAATCTAAAAATGTATCTGTTGCTGATGTATTTCAGAATGCACCACCTATTAATATTTCCTTTCGTAGGAATTTAGTAGGCATTACTTGGGATATGTGGTCTCATTTGTGTTTGCGTCTCATGAATGTCTCCCTCTCTTCGGATACTGATAAGTTTCTTTGGAAACTGACTCCGAATCGGAGTTTCTCAGTGAAATCTATGTATGAGGATATGATGAATGATCATACTATTTTTCTCAAAACTTATTTATGGAAATTAAAATTGCCCCTTAAGATCAAAATCTTCATGTGGTTTTTGGATAAGAAGGTGATTTTGACTAAAGATAATTTAGCAAGAAAAGGGTGGAAAGGTGATTTGCTTTGTTCCTTTTGTGGTAGCAACGAGACAGTAGATCATCTATTTATTTCTTGTCCCTTAGCTAAACTTATTTGGCGTGTGGTCTTTTGTACTTTTAATATTCCTCCTCCCTCCAGTGTGACTAATATGTTTGGGAATTGGCTGAATGAGATTGATGTGAGAACTAAAAAAAGGATTAGGATCGGTGTTTCGGCCATTTGTTGGGCTATCTGGACATGTAGAAATAATGTTGTTTTTAACAGGAAGAAATTTTTTCATGTCTTACAGGTTTTTTACTCAGCAGCTCATTGGATCCAGCTATGGGCTTTACTCCTTTCTTTAGACCAGAGGAAGCTTATGGTGGATGGCTCCACTCGTCTCCTTACGGTGGCACTGGATTTTTTCTCCCAACATACGTGGCAGCATCATAATAGGATTTCGTAGTCTCCTTTTGTTTTTGCTGTTTTCGATTTAAGGAGAATATCCTGCTCGTTTTGTAAGGTTACAACTATTGTAAACGGCTGGCAACTCTGAATTTTAATAAGTAATAAAGGCTGTGTGCATCACTCGATGCAGAGGCCGGGGTATAACCCCATTTCTAAAAAAAACATGCATGCCATGGATCTCATCGCGCTGAGTTAAAAAGTTTGCACCTTTTCTATCATTGCCGCTCATGCATGCATGTTAGCGTCCATAGTTAAGGAGATTGCCCATTCTCATGGATGCATGTTAGCGTCCATAATTTAATGGGCACAAGCCCACGCTCGCTCATCTGGTCGATTTAAAGGAGCTTGAGCTAAGACTTGAAACACATCTCCTTGCATATCCTTAGCGCCGAGGACAATGGCGCCCGACTGCATCACCACTAGCACTGTGTGCTTTCTCCTCCTCGTGGCCACCACCTTCTTCCTTCTGGCCCGCCGTAAGCTCGTGAGGCATGGCGGAGGCACCCGTCGCGGCCTGTCCATCCAAGTGACAGACCGTGCGGCAGCGCACCGCGCCCTAATAGAGCACAGCGCGGCCTTCCTCAACTGCCCCGTCGGCGCCACTCCTAGCAGCATCCTCACGGGCGACCGGCACTACAACATCATCTCGGCGCCCTACGGTCCCTACTGGCACGCCGTTCGCCGCAATATTTTTTTTTTTTGTTTGTTTTTGAGAGCGCAACGGGGGGCCAGAAAAGGCCCACCTGAACATTTTGATTAATGGCCCCCGAGAAGGGGGAAAAGCACATTACAGGGGATTTTTACAAAAGGATTTTACAAGAGGGACTCGCACCAGGCACGGAGGCCGGAGAGGTCGATCCTACGGGGAGCACGAACCATCCAAAGCATCAAGTGGTCTGAGACCAGGGCGGCAACACCTGCGCCGGAAAGCCGGTCGGAGTCAAACACCATGCGGTTTCGCGACTTCCAGATCGACCAAACGACTGAGAGTATGACCGTACGAAGAGAGCGGGGATGGAAGGGGGGAGGCAGTCCGTGAGTTTGCACACAAGGTCCTCCAGCCCGGCCTCCGGGCTGAGGCGAACACCTGGGGCGAGACGCAACCAGACCTCACCCAGCCGCGGGCAATGGACAAACAAGTGATCCCGATCCTCCACGCGTCCGGGGCAGAAGGGGCAGTGAGGCGAAGGAAGGCAGCCAAGGCGAAAGAGATGGGCGCGCGTCCTAGTTCGCCCCAAGCGGAGGATCCAAAAAAAGACGCGCACCTTCGGGGGCGCGAAGTTGTCCCAGTTTAGTTCCTGCAATGGGACGCCGACGCCGGAAGACCGGAGAGCACGGTAGATCTCGCTAGTCCGAAAATCCCGCGAACTCCCAAGGGAGACAACCCGACGATCCGGAGCGTCCACGAGACGGGTCGCCTGTATCCGGGCACGAAGGAAAGCCATCTCAACATCGGCCTGCGGGGAAAGGCGGGCGCGGAGGCCCAGGTGCGTATCCTCCGGCAGAGGCGCCAGCGAGCGTAACGCCAGAGGCAGTGCAATGCGAGAACGCAGCGGGGAGAGCAACTGCGAGAGGGCCCAGCGGCGTCCAAGCGTCGTGCCACAACGAAGTCGAGGCGCCGTCACCGGGCTCAACTCGTGTGATGGAGCGATACAGAGGGAGCAGGGCCTCGAAGTGACGCCACGAGGGAGTGGACGGCTGTGGATGCGCACAGAGATAACTCCGCCGAACCCAGCGAGTCCAGGGGGTGTCCTTCCCGGAGAGGAGCAAGTGAATGTTCTTGAGGAGCAGACACGTGTTCTGAAGCTCAAGGTCCACGATGCCCAAACCCCCCTCCGACCGAAGCCGACAAACCAGGTCCCAGGCGACCTGGCAATCACCCCCGGAGCAGGCCGCAGCAGCCTTCCACAACATGGCTCGTCGTGGCCTGTCCATCTTTGCGATAACACCCTTCGGCAGGGGAAGGACAGACATGGCAAGGATGGGTAGGGCCGAGAGAACGGCAGTGGCAAGAGTAAGTCGACCACCAATGGGGACTAGGGAGGTGCGCCATCCCGGGATCCGCCCGGCGATCTTGGCGGCGAGAAACTCCAGAGCCGAGGCGGGGAGCTTCTGGTCGGACAGGGGGAGTCCCAGATACGTCTGCGGGAACGACGAGACAGGGCAGCCGAGGAGCTCAGCCAGGAGCGAAGCACGACCAGCCGACAGGCGCACTGGGACGAACGTGCTTTTGTGGAAGTTAATGTGCAGCCCAGTCGCCCGGGAGAAGGACTCCAGGATGACCCGCAACCGCAGAACCTGCGCGGGATCAGCTCGGAGTACAATGAGGGTGTCGTCGGCGTATTGGATGACGGGCACTGGGAGGTCGTCGGCGAGCGGGTGACAAAGCCGGTCGCCCCCAACATCCTCTACGAGCAAGGCCCGAAGTAGCTCAGCAACGATCAGGAAGAGGTAGGGAGAGAGGGGGTCACCCTGCCTCAGGCCGCCCCTGCAAGTGATCCAGCGCCCGGGCACTCCATTTAGCAAGACCGCCGTCTTGCCAGAGGCGAGAATGGACGACACCCACCCGCGGAAGGTGGCGCCGAACCCACGAGCGAGCAGGATCCGGTCAAGCGCATCCCAGTTGACGGAGTCGAAGGCTTTCCGGAAGTCAAGCTTGAGGACCACGGCACCCACATTGCGGACGTGGCAGCTCTGGACGATATCGATGGCGTACAGGAAATTATCGGTGAGGACCCGCCCTTTGACGAAGCCGGATTGCTCGAAGGAGACCAAGCGCTCAATGAAGGATTGGAGCCGCGTGGTAAGGATGCGCGTGACGAGCTTCATGACGCAATTCTGGAGGGAGATGGGACGGAACCCGTCAGCAGTGACCACATCCGGCTTTTTAGGCAGCAGAGCGATGAAGGCGCGGTTGATCCCATCGAGCCGCGCGGTCCCGGAATGGAAGGCGGAAAGGAAGTCCAGGACGTCGGGGCTGACAAGAGACCAAAAAGCACGAAAGAACGCGGGCCCGAAGCCGTCGGGCCCCGGGCTGCTGTCCATGCGCATGGCCCAAAGGGCTTCCCGAGCCTCCTGTTCGGAGAAGGGGGACTCAAGGGCGTGTAGCCCCGCCACACGTGAAAGCACCCGACGGGGGTCGAAGTCCCAAACGGACGGCGGGGAGTCCCCAAGGAGGCGGGAATAGAAGCGGTGCAGGACCGCGGCCTTATCGGAATGATTGACAAGGACCCGCCCGGCGTCATGAAGGACCCGAATCTGGTTGCCGCGAAGACGCGCGGACGCGCAGGCATGGAAGAACCGAGTGTTGTCCTCCCCCAAACAATATGACAGCCGGCGTCCTCCACCCTCGGCCTACTTGCCGACAACCGCGCCGGCGTGGCTCGGTGACCTCAGGTCCGGCTCCCCGGCGGCCGAGACACTCTATTTCTCCGTCTACTCTCTCCTCGCGGAGATGTGCTTCGGCGAGGACGTCGTGTCGGAGCTAGGGAAGACGCGCCTCGTTGCCATGCAGAAGCTACAACGCGACATGCTCTTCGCGTTGCCTTCCTTTCGGGTATTGGTAAGGTACCCCAGGATGGGCAAGCTCCTCTACCCTTCACGGTGGCGCCAGCTTCTGGCTCTCCGGCAGCAGCAAGACGAATCGTTCCTGCCGCTCGTCGCCGAGGTGAAGAAGAAGAGTAACCTCAAGCGAGGCTTCGTGACTTATGTGGACTCTCTCCTGGACCTACGAATCCCTACAGAAGATGGTCATAGTAGGGCCCTCACCGATGGTGAGCTCGTCAGCCTCATCCCCGAGTTCCTCGGAGCCGGCACAGAGACCACGGCTAGCACGCTACAATGGACGATGGCTAACCTCATCAAACACCCCGAGCTGCAGCAGAAGCTCCCCACAGAGATCGATGCTGTTGCCAGCAGCAACCATCACGTTATTGAGGAGGCTGAGCTATCGCACATGCCCTACGGCCCCTACCTCGAGGCCACCGTGCTCGAGAGCCTGCGCCGCCACCCACCGCTTCCGTTCGTGATGCGCGCGTCGACGTGGCCGCCAAGGTGCTCGGCTTGACCAGCGTGCCCGACGGAGGTGCCACGGTGAATTTCCTCGTCGGAAAAATCGGCCGCGACCCGGAGACATCGTCTGATCCAATGGAGTTCCAGCCGGAGCGGTTCATGGACGGTAAGAACGCCGACCTGACATGCACCAGGGATCTCACAATGATACCATTTGGTGCCGGGAGGCGCGCGTGCCCAGGGGTCACCCCGGCAATGCTGCACCTCATGTACTTCGTGGCCAATCTAGTAAAGGAGTTTGAGTGGTGGGAAGACAACGACGACGACAATGCGGTTGACCTCACCGAGTTCCAATGCTACTTCATTACCATCATGAACGGACGCGGCTTGCCTGCGCCTTGGGCGTGCGCCCATCTGTGCGCCCATACTACATGGCGTGCATCTAGCGATCCCACCAGATGGGCGTGATTTTTGGCAACTAATTTTAATCCAACCATACAAAATATACGGAACCTGTACCAACTACTTGAATAAAAATTAATCTTTAAACTCCCCGTTGTCTGGTACCTTTCTTCTTCTTCTACCTTCCGAACGAGAGGTAGCCATGGTGTAGCCATGAAACTGAAACCGCGCCCCTTCCTCTCGCGGTCTCGCCGTCCGCATGTCCTTACGCCGCCATGCATCAGCCATCACCTTTTCGCCCACACGCACGGCGCGGGGCCGTCCGCAATCATGTTGACGCCGGCCTGCGCACATCTGAGCACGTCGTTCGTCCGTCCTCAAGAAGCACTGAAGCAGCCAGCACCGGAATGCAGACTGTCTACTTCGGATGCACCTCCTAGGTTACTCCCGTATGTTTTGTGATGTCATCGCTTTATCATGAGGTGCCTCCTCCTGTTGGACGCCTGTTCGTCGCCGACCATGGTGATCCCGAGGTGCACACGTTAATCCAGTACACACTATGTCTAAGCCACAGAGAGGCCATATGCACGAACGCCCAAGGCGGTACGATCCTGGACAGGCTATCTTCTCTTGCGAGCTCGGCCGCGACTTCTACACCTCACGGAGGCCCGTCCAGTACTACGGACTATGAAAAATATACAGCTCCGCGTAGTGAGCTACAGAGAGTCACGAACCAGAGTTAAAGAGCCGGAGTGCAGACCAAGCCCATAAACCAAGCTCCAGCTGCTTCTACTGCTTACATGGCTGTGTTGTTGTATACATGTCGAGGTTTATGAGATTTGCCAGTTCAACGGCGGTCCGGCTCCACCGCAGGTGGGCTGAACATGGTGGTGCTCTACCTCTGCCAGCCGGCGTAGTGCGGCAAGATCGTCGTTCCCATCTCGAGCCTGTCTATAACAGACCACATGCAAATCGAGGAGGTGCGAGTATTGCGGGAGAGTTAGTACTGGTATTATGTAATTATGATACGATATGTTTTGACCAAGAAATACTGGAGCCCGCAAGAAAAGCTGGGAACCGCTAGATGCTCGCCACGTAGTCCGGGCGCACAGATGGGCGCATGCCCAGGGCGCGGGCAAGCCGCGTCCATCATGAACCGCCCACTCCGCCCGCGATTGGTGCCTCGCGAAAAGGAATACCATGAAATGGCTAACGGGGAACTGCAGAGCGCGGTTTTTCCACAACGTCGTGGGCGTACCGGGCTTACCGTGACCACTCGTTCTGTCCAGATCCGGAAAACGCGGGCGCCTGGGGGCTGACCGGGACGGTAGGCTAATGACAGGAACTGCCAAAGTGGCCATCTAAACTGTACTTCCGTAAACGCTGGAGTGGTAGGGCCCTGCATTCAGCACTCCCGGAACATGGACACGCCGCCTGGGCCCCTACGCGCGCGTCGCCTCCGACCTGCTTGTCTGCCTGCATAGTGAACCCAAAAAATCATGTCTTCTCCCCCGCGACTCCACTCTCAACACCGAGAGGCGCCATGCTCCTGCAAGGTCCCGGACGCCATGGAGACTTACACTGAGCTCCTTGCTAGCGTCGGTGTTCCTCGCCTCAGATGGTGAGGGGGGGCGATTTTTTTAGCCGCCGGCACTATCGGTCTGAACCACGCGTAGCTGACATTCAGCTTCCCCACTCCATCTTTGCAGGTTCGACGATTACGGATTCGATCTAAATGTAGGTTGTAGCAGGATTTGATCTGCCTGATCTGACGATTCCTTCGACGACCAGGCAAGCTTAAGTTCCAGGTACTATTTCTGCAGAAAAAACGAGTACATTTCTTGTGCGTGATTTGCGGATCTGTTCTTAATCGACCTCCCCTTTTCCTATCTCCACTGCAGCATCAGATTCATCTGATCCTGAGGAAGAAGATGACCTCGGCAATCTGGAGGGAGGCGGAGGACCCCGAGGTAGAAGCCGAACCAACTTTGGACGAGCAGTATGTGACCGCTTCTGGTAAAATGGCCGATGAGACGCGTGACGCAGCTGCTGCCCCACCACCGAGAAGGTTGGTGCCTTCGAAGAGTTCGTTCTACATCAAGCGGTTAGTACTCAAGAAAGATATATTTTTATGCAATTGTTCCCCACGTATATACTTAGCAGACGAATCCCGGCAACTTGCTTTAGAAGGTCTCCCAAATGTATAATCTTTTATAGTCTGTCGTACCAAAAAAGGGGCATATTGGTTTGCTATAGCAGGCCTCGTGTTAGCTTCCATTCTGTACTATGGAGGTTTGCCAGGAAACAGATGTCTGGAAAATGCAATCCCTGTATTCAAATTATAGGTCATGTACACAAAATGCAAAAACTGTTTGGGCATGGCGTGCTCCATAATTTTGTGTTCGTTTTTTGTTGGTCCTTTCTAAAGGAAACCGTTCATGGCGGCCAGTAGAGATATATGTACACATGAGATTTCTGGATGAGAGCATGACTTATGTTAAAGTTGGTGCTTTCTGTTTTACATGCCTTAACACTTTGTATGTTTTTTCCGTCATTGTATTTGACAGCAAACGTACGGCCAAGGGGGTGGTGCTACCCACAAGCAGGCCACCAAGCGGCGTTGGCGCAATTGAGGCGGCATTGCGAGCCTCTGAGTCAAAGAAGACCGCAGAGATTTTTTTAATCCGCACAAGGGCATGGTTTTTGACTCACTTGAAAGATGAGGCAAGATGATCCTAACTTTGCTTTAAGCGTCGACCTTGATGGACTCAACCGTGTGAAGACTCTTATCTGGACTAATAGCAGGAGTAAGATGCAGTACACATGTTTTGGTGATGTTGTCACATTCGACAGAGCCAACACTTGCTTCACCAGAAAACACCTGTCCTTGAAGATTACCAAGCTCAGATGAAGATTGCAGCTCTTAGTGGGCTAGCTCCATTTAGCAGCTATACTGGTAGCCGTGCCTGTTGAGTTTGTTGTAGCCGAGCCGCAGTTTATGTCTACGGTTACTGTAATTCAAAGTCCATAACTATTGATGTTCTACTTTGTAAGTTGTTTCTTGAACCTGGAATTCGTGTTTGAAGATGATATGCATTCTCTCCCTTCCAACGACCCTTGCTTACATTGTGATACTGTTTATGCCGCATCAGCTTATTTGTACATGTTGATTTATGCCTACTGGAAACTATGTACATAGTGGGATTCCTAATCAGTACAGAGATTGTTTTTTGGTTTGCCGTGCATCACCGAAATGTCTTGTAGAGACATACTAGACATATGCTTCCACGGCAGTTACATCGTGTCTAAAATCATTCTGTATCTGCTGTGTGGTTCATTACCCTTGTGGTTCATTGTGTATAGGGTTCATTGTCTTGCAATCATGTATATTTGCCTTGAGTGGCAACATAGGATACTCATAAGACAACCAATCCTATAAAGTTAACTCGGTTCCTCCTGTTTCGAAATTCGGTGGTAGCATCAGAGAACACTACCCATCACTTGCTGCCCAAAAAAGAACTTGGAAGGGCAATACTTTGTTCATGTGTATGATGAGAGAAACCACAGGTAAAATGTTAATGCCAATGTAAACAGGGGAGACACGGTTTTTCTTTTTTGCAAAAATGCAAAACATACACACAGGCAAAACAATGTGAGACACAAGGACATGACAACAAAAGTAGTCTCAGTTGAATCAGGATGCTAAATAAACTTTTCGTACTTAATGGTGGCCGACATATTAATGTCAAGGATACAAAATGAACCCATGGTGGATTTCATCTAGCAAAACGAGTCATCTTACAAGGACACATAAAACATCCCTGACATGCCACTATTAGGTCACTCAAACATCCTTTGGCAGAAAATCTGGCGGTTCGACTGCGTTTCCTGGAATGGTCATCTTGCAAAGCATGGCCCCAACAACATTGGTATATATGTTTGTGGAATCTGGCTCAATTTTTTTTGCAACGCCTGTTTTCCCTGTAAAATAAAACAAATTGATCTCACCAAGACAAGTGTGCATGCTCGAAGCGGAAACAGAGTGCTCAACTAGTACAATTCCATGGTTATGCCCTGTTGGTCGAACCTAATCTCACACGGCTCTCGTGCTTTCGAACAGAGTATGAAATCCACTGTGAGCGCATATGATCTATATTTTGTTCGACGGATACTTTGACGTGTTCGTCAGCAAGAGACTTGAGTACGTGTGAACATTTGGCAGTATGCTCGTCAATGAGTTTGAGGCTAAATAGGGCTATCTCATGAATCTGCCGTTAGTAAAATGGAAAAAGTTAGGATAAAATGGCAAAGAATGGGGCAGGTTATTGTTTGTGCTTTTAAAAGGAAATGCCAAAACAGAGTTTAGATTCAGTACATTCAGTTTCGAAGGCTTACATAATAAACGAGGATTACATCTATAAGACAAAAGATGCTCACTGGATATAGATGAAAACGAGACTGGAGCTAAACTTGATAGAGCAAACTGAACTAAACTAATCTTGATATAGCAAAAGTTAACCCAATTGCTAATGACCCAGTAGCTATGAACAAGCACATAGCAGCAAGCAGAAGCAACGTACAGAGCTTTTTGCTCTTCCTTGCGGCAGTTTCCAGGACATTTATGTGAGATTGAAGTGCCGCGACCTGCTGCTTGAACTCGCTGACTTCCTCCAGGTGAGCTACCTGCTGGACCTCAATCTGCTCTTCGAATAACCTGACGGTGTCCTCCTTCTCTGCTAAGCCCATATTCACGGCTGCAAGCTCCTGGTTCAGCCTCTCCAGCGCAACATTAAACCTAAACTTGACAATCTGTTCAACGTACTCGCACACGAGGTCTACCCATATCCATGTCTTGCATGCGGAATTTCCCTGCAAAAAATGAGCACAAAACAAGAGAATTAAGGTCGGGGATAAATGGTGAAACACAGAGATCTAAAAAGTAGGAGATTCCTTACATTTGTTCCTACTTTCTGGCATTGGTAGTAATCCCGTTCTGGATTGCGGGGGTGTGTGATGTTTTCCTGGCAAGGGGATCTTGCAAGCACATAGCAACTGTGGGTGCAATGTCAGGTCGGCGTCGATCTCGTCTCCGCTACACGATTTCCATCCGGATCCGGATCCTCCGCAGCTGCTGCGGTGCGAAGTATCGCCCGACATGAGGAAGATGGGTGGAGAGTAAGAGAATCGACGGGCAAGCTTGGGGAATGACGGGCGGCGGGTGGCGACCGTGGAGGAGAGGAAGAAGAGGATAAGCAGGGTGCGTCGTCAGTGGGATCAGGGGAAAAAGATTTTCGTGCCTGGAAGTTAGGCGAGAAAATAGGCAACCGCCTGGTTGAACGGTTAGCGATAAGTGAAGAGGGATTGGGCGCGCGGACGAGAGAGTTGACCGGAAGGTCTCCGCACGAATCTTACAGCTTTGGGCGGTCAAGATAGGCCCGGTACGCCCACGCGGGTGTGGTTTGTTATTTTCGGGAACTGCATTTCCCACGTAAGTTGGGGTCGAGACACTATCATGTTACGAATAAATAAGTGAATACTCGTGACAGTAGCTTCAGTGAGATCACCATGGTGGCTTCGTGACCGTAGTGCTGTGTGTTGGTGGGCGGCGGGTTTGGTGGTGTAGACAAGGATTTTGGGACAACTCCTCACTACTAGAGAAAAGACTATAGGAGGAAATGAGGGCTCGAGGCGCATATTGCGAAAATACGCCTCCTATATATTATGCGAGGCGCATTTCCAAGATGTACCTCCAATAATGCATATATAGAAGGCGTATTTCCAAAATATGCGCCTCGCATACACAGCCTCCTGGCCTCAGGTTATGCGAGGCGCATGTGGCCATATGCGCCTCCTATAATGTATGTATAGGAGGCGTACTTCTATAATATGCGTCTCCTATATTTTGTGTGGCCCCGGGTGGCGTCTGTGGCGGCGAAGGCGAGGCGCATCTGGCAGAATGCGCCTCCTATAGTTGAAGGTATAGGAGTCGCATATTGAGCTAAATGCGCCTAATACGGGTAGTATTTCATTTTCTTTTTGTCGGGTTGATGTGTAGTGCAGGTGAATTTTCAAAGTTGTGCTGGTTGCCCTGGTGGACGGGTCGGAATACACGACAGCCTAGCTAGATTGGCGTTCTTCCCTTTGCGAGTCTTCAAGTTCTCTCGCGGTCGGTAGGCCACACTTTCCCCCCGAGAGGATAAGGCCACCGCTTCTGTAGTTTGAGAGTCCGCCGACCGCGGCGAGTTCCGGCCTCCCCGGCCGCCGGCGTGCTTGCCGGAGGTTGCGGTGATGGTTTAGGGTGCCGGCCCACCGTCTTTTGTAGTTTAGATTTCTTTCCTTTGTGCTGTTTCGGCTCTATGCCGCTAGGGTTTCTGTCGCCGGAGATCCCGAGCTTCCCCTGGTGTACGGCGGAGATGGTGGAGTGGTTTGCTGAGCTCCTGAGGAAGGAGACGACGAGCTGCACCGCTTCCTCGCCAACCCTACTAATAAAGCTCGTTTGTGGGGCTTCGAAGTCCAAGATCCGACGGCTTCTTCTTCTCTTTGTTGGTGCCCATGGCGGAGCACGGCAGGGAGGCGGGAATCCGGTCGCTCTTTGCTTTCAAGCTCGACGGCGGAGGCGGGCGCGCGGTTCTGTGCTCGCGACGGAAGCTACGAATCTTGGGGGAGTTCATCAACGCAGCGCTGCGGGCGCCGGCGTTATCATCGGCCTCCGGAGCCACTCCTCGCTGGGATCTCTTCCCCGGCTCTCTTTCCTCTCGGTGAGG
Organism: Alopecurus myosuroides; assembly: GCA_028641055.1. Taxonomy (NCBI): domain Eukaryota; kingdom Viridiplantae; phylum Streptophyta; class Magnoliopsida; order Poales; family Poaceae; genus Alopecurus; species Alopecurus myosuroides. The sequence continues at coordinate 550,668,775 of CM054058.1, forward strand.
ATTTATTGCGACCTCGGTTTGGGTTCCATCATCGGCGACGCCCCAAGTGGCATGTTCCCCGGCGGCGGCGTGGATGCCCGGATTTGGAGGTCTGTGAGATGCGACGGCGGCCGAACCCAGGGACTCGATTGCTTTTTCCACCACTTTTTAGGGTTTGGTTTGTAAATTGTGAGGTCCTCCTTGTAATTACCCATGTGTGGGGGTCTCTTTGTAAAAGCCCGCCGATGAATGGATAGCTTCGTGGTCCTTCGGGACCTCTTTACTGTTCAAAAAAAAAAAGTTCTCTCGCGGTCTCGCCATCGACGGTCAACACAGACACGTATGCTGTCCCAATGCACCCAGCGCGTGCTCCCGTCTTGGCCGTCTCTCGCGCCCTCGTCCGCGCATAACCTCCCTCGCCCGCGCCGGCGACCTTGCCGCAGCGCGTCGGGTGTTCGACGCCATGCCCCGCCACGACGTCGTCTCCTGGAACGCGCTCCTCACCGCGCTCTGGCGCGGCGGCCGCGACCTGCCCGCGGCGCGCCGCCTCTTCAACCACATGCCGCAACGTGATCTCCTGGAACTCCGTAGTCGCCGGCTGCCTCGCGCACGGCGACCTCTCCGCCGCCTCCGCCTACTTCGCGCACACGCCGCGTCGCAACGTGGCCTCCTGGAACGCCATGCTAGCCGGGCTCGTCCGGCTCGGCTGTATGGAGGACGCGCGCCCTCGTAGGACTCCTCGTAGTCCGGCAGTGCCGCCGCCCTGGATTCTGCGGATTCTGCCCGCCGCCGCCGCCGCCCTGGATTCTGCCCGTCGCCGCCGCCCTGGATTCTGCCGGTCCGGTACGTAGCCGGGCACCGAGCCCCTCCCATGGTGAGTTCGCCTCCCCACTGCCCCATCGCCGAGATTCCTCCTCTCTCTCCCAACAACAGCCATGCATCGAGCCGACCGCGAGCCATGGCCTGGGCTCTAGCGGGCCGCCGATGTGGACTCCCGCGGTACCATGAGTGAACTGCTTCTTCAGTGGATACTCCCAAGTCACGATGCATAACCATCCAATTTCTGAAGATGTGAAATTCGTGCCCAAATTAGTTTTGTGGATTTAATTTTTCAATTATTTGTGTGCGTTTTCCAGTCTGCTCTCTCATGGAGTTCACTTTTTTTTTTTTTTTTTTGATAAACCAGCTTGCTGTTGTCCGCCGGTGTCTCAATTTATGAGTAGTAGCCCATCGCCACAATCTTCAGAGGACCATCCTAGACCTCCTCCATCAGCAACGCGAGTTGCTGGTAAACCAAGAGTTTCTGAAGCCGGCCTATCTGCATCGCCATCTCCCAGTTCCAATAGTTCATCGTGAAGTAGCGTGGTAGTTCACTTGTGTGCTATACCTGAGCCTCTCTTGGCATGGACTCCATCGAGTGCTGCCTCCTCTGTTCATCGATGTTTAGTCTGGTTCGTTGTATTGAATCTGAAAATTTCAGTTTGGTGTTTTACTAAGGTCGACTTCAGTCATCTTGTGATGTTCAGTTAGATGCCGGCTCCAGAAGTTCAGTTCAGTTTGGAAGTTCAGGGCTATGGTTCAATTCTGCACGTCAAGGGGTTGTTTTCCCACTCCATAATTTCTTTTCTGAATTCCATCTACTTCATTCTTGTAGCATGCCCCGGTGGTGTAATTTGGTTTAACTAACACTGCCTTTTTAAGTTAGGTGAATGGCAAGTTCGCTTCTTATTTGCGGGGAGCTTATTTTTTTTTGCGTGGTTTCAGTCAGAAATCATACAATTAAATTGAGTTCACTTAGAGGATGACGGGAGTCAGAGTTAGTCTTCAAAAATCTTAAAAGCCAGGATATTGTTTCGTGGAACACGATAATTGCTGCATATGCACAGGCAAATATCAGAAAGCTATTTCCCTCTTGCATGAGATGACACGTGGAGTGATACCAAATGATATTACCATCCTTAGAGCATGTCTAACAGACCCCCTAAATGGCCCAAACCCGTATAATAACCGCCGATATACGGGTTTGGGCTCTACCCGGCCATCTAGCAGACCCCGTAAATGGACCACCCCGGACGATTTTTTACAAGTTTGGGTAGGGGGCGGCCCGTCGACCCCTACATGTGCGGGTCGGGAGGAGATGTAGAGGGCCAACCCTCTACCTCCTGCGAGCTAGGGCGCGCTGAAGATTCAGGTTCGAATCCACTTTCGTTCGCCCGCCGCCCGCCGCCGCGTAGATCCGGCCGCCTCCGACGTACCGCACCCCCGCCGGACACCGCCGCACCCCGGCCGGACACCGCCGCACCCCCCGCCGGGCCCCCAGCGGTCCTCGGCGCCCCTCGACTCGCCGCGCCGTGTGCATCTCCGCCGCCTCCCCACGGTGAGTACTCGCCGGCCGTGTTTCCTCTTCGATTTCGCTGTTCCTCGGGGGCCTGATCTCTGCTTCGCGATTCCGTAGATGTCTGCGGACGCGACCATGGAGGATGTGGAGCATTCCGATGATTCCTTGAGCTGGTCTTCGGGGGATTCGGACCTCGACGAGCTGATGAGCGACGACATGGAGATGATGCAGTACATCTTCCGCATCAAGGACCTCGAGGACCGCGAAGCTGCTAGATCAGAGGAAGGGTTCCACGAAGGGCCGCATATGCATCCCGCGGAACCGCGCGCTCGTCCACGAACAGCTGTTGCAAGATTATTTTGCCGAGGTACCTACCTATCCCCCGTCTCTTCCGTAGAAGATACCGCATGCGTAGGAGTTTGTTCACCAAAATCGTGAAAGATTGTGAAGCAAACTCCGATTATTTTAAACAACGGAGAAATGCCGCCCAAGTCATGGGATTTAGCCCATATCAGAAAATATCAGCTGCCATGAGGGTGATTGCATATGGTATCCCTGCGGATTATACTGACGAGTACCTTCGCATTGGGGTACACAACCACAGATTGTGTGCGTATGTTTGCCAAGATGGTGATCAAGTTGTATGGTGAGACGTATCTCCGAGCTCCAAATGAGGATGATACAAAGAGGCTCATGGAGATGAATGAAAAGAGAGGGTGGCCTGGGATGCTTGGTAGTCTAGATTGCATGCATTGGACATGGAAAAATTGTCCAAAAGCATGGCATGGAATGTATTGTGGAAAAAGCAGTGATGCTACCATTGTGCTTGAAGCTGTGGCATCCCAAGATTTGTGGATTTGGCATGCATACTTTGGACTACCGGGGACACTCAATGACATTAATGTCTTGAATAGATCCCCTTTATTTAAAAGAATAATTTAGGGGTGATGCACCACCTTGCAACTACAAAGTTATGAACAATGAGTACACCATGGGGTACTATCTCACAGATGGTATTTACCCAGACTATGCAACTCTTGTGAAGGCAATTAAAGAGAGAGGGAGGCCTTTGACAAGAAGCAAAGTTCACAAGAGAACAAGAGGCTGCTCGCAAAGATATGAGAGAGCTTTTGGTGTTTTGCAAGCAAGGTTTGCCATTGTTCGGGTCCTGCACGTTTTGGGACAAGGAGACTCTTGTCGACATCATGACATGTTGTGTGATTCTTCACAACATGATCATCGAAGATGAGAGGGAGTTAAGATTGCCATGTTTCTATGATAATGTTGGCACCCGAGTTGTGCCCGAGAAACCCCTGATCGGCTTGATGCTTTTCTTGCAGGGCATCGCGGCATTGAATGTGCTGAGACTCATCACCAGCTCACCCAAGATCTGATCGATCACTGGCTTGCATGGCCAATGATTCATTTTCTCTTCTTCTATGTGTGAAACATTGATTGGCAGTTCGGAAAACATTTTATTTGTGTTAAACATTGATTGTAATAATTTAGATTTTTATTGTGTGCTTTGAACATTTTATTTGTGTGTAAACATTGATTGTAATAATTAAGATTATTATTGTGGTTTGATAATTTTATGCAATGTGATGAGATGTTGCGTTGATATGCAAAATGTCCAAAACCCTGTTTTGTGAGGGGCCAAAAGCTCGTGCGAGCTAGCAGACCCCCTACCCCCACCCCGTAAAACAGAATATTCTGTTTTACGGGGTGGGAGTAGGGGGTCTGCTAGCTCGCACGAGTTTTTGGCCGGCGAAAATCGTATACAGGGCCCTCTACACGCGTTTTAGGGGGCGAAAACATAAGGGGTCTGTTAGACATGCTCTTAGTGTGCTATCAGCATGTGGGCATGTTGGCAGGGTGGATGACAGCTTGGAACTATTTGATCTTATGTCAGTCAAGTACGCGATATCTCCAAAAGCTGAACACTATGCTTGTATTGTGGATATATTGGCCAGAGCAGGACAGTTCGAGAAAGCATGTAGTTACATAAAAGAGATGCCATTTGAAGCCGAGAAGAATGTTTGGGGTGCATTGCTGGGAGCTTCCAAGACACAGTTTCTTCGGTATTAACTAAACACTATTTTTTTGTCATGTTTGTAATATTACAGGGTGTTCGCCATAATGATGACAAGGTCCTTGTTCTTGCTGCTACAAACACTCCATATGCTCTGGATCAGGTAGAGAACATCTACCGGTTGTTCATCTAATACATCCTTCATCTTTTTTGTTATTACAATTACATTGTGCGTCAATTGTCCTTATAGAATTTACCATGTCATACGTGTTCCCCAGGACGTGCGGCGCTGTTTCGACAAGCACATCTACGTTCCACTACATGACCTGAAAGCCAGGCAACACATGTTCAAGGTACTTCAGTGAACTCTGCAACACCTTACGATTGCCACTTTACCTTTCGACAAGCGTGGGGGTGCTCGCGCTGGGCACCCAGCGCTGGAGGTCTCGTGCCTGGGATCTGCGCTGGAGCCTGGAGGTGACCTCGCGCCCGGGATCTAAACTGAGGCGACGGAAGGAGTCGCGCTTGGAGGACGCCTTGCTAGGCCGGCGAGGATCTGGGCGACCAAGTGGAGGAACCTGAACCTGGGAGGGGAAAAGATGCCTAGTTCCTGAAGGGGCGACATGGCGAAGAACAGAGGTGAGGCCGCGGCTAGAAGCGAGGCGCGCTGGAGGTGAGGCGATCTGCTCGGCGACCCCAGCGAGGCGAGATCTGCAGCGGCGACACCAGCCACTATCGATTTTATTTTAGATGGCGATCGATCGTGTATCGCTTATGTACCGCTTCGCTATTTTCAAATTAGATGATGATGTACTTCGTATAAATAAACTTGCATATATGTATGTCGCGATTGATTCAAGTTGATGGTATTCATGGTGATTCTAGTTTTTGGAAATTCTGGACTGTTGTACTGTATTTGTGTATATATATACCTGTGTATGTGTATTCTGGAATGTGCAGTAATTCTGCAAATTTAAAAAATCGAAAATGTTATAGGAGACGAATATGAGGATATATAGGAGGTTCATTTATATGCATATGCGAGGCGCCTCCTATATATAGGAGGCGCATTTTGAAATGCGCCTCCTATGCCTGCATATAGGAGTCTCATTTTGAAATGTGCATCCTATATGCAAGTATAGGAGGCGAATTTCAAAATGCGCCTCGCATAACCCAAATACGCGAGCCTTGGCGCTGGAGGCGCATTCTATATGCGCCTCGCATAAAAAAAAATGCGTCTCCTATAATCTTTTCTGTAGTAGTGCCTTGTCGGCTCGCACACACCGACACGGTGCCGCCTTCGGGTTGCATTTTCCCTTACTGATTTACCGAAGGATGTGGTGGCTACCTTCGTTCAATTCCCACTTTATGTCGGGAGAACACTTGGTCCAGTGCGCTAGTCCAAGATGCAGTCACTTCCTTTGTGAAGTTGTTGCTTGGTACTTGGTGATTCGCTGCTAGGAGCATGGGGGTACTTCTTCGGAGGGCGCAAATAGCTGAAAAAGTTTTATTGCTATCTCTAGAGGTAATCCACATTGATGTAATGAAAGCGAAGGGCCCACAACAATGACGGAACGCCCCGAGTAATCGACCCGTTTCCTAAACAGAGTCTCGGAAACCGGTTGCGGGTCATGTTTGCTTAGTCAATCTGCCAATATCTTTATTTTTTATATTCTTTTTCTTATTTTGCGTATGTGTTTGTTACTGTCCTAGAATTTTTTTTGTTTTGAGTCTTTCGTTTGATGTATCTGGTGGTTGCTATATTAATGGCAAATGATCCGTTTCCTCCATAGGATCACGGGAAGAAAGTCCTCCGGTTTGGTGTCGTGTGTCACAGCTTTTCGTGTCCCAGTTAAGCACTAGGGCCATTTCACCTCAAGTTTTTATTGTTGGGCTTTCTTCGGTCTCGTAAGACCCATATTGTTCTTTAGTAAAGACGTGGATCAACCGACTTGTGTATTTTGTTATGGCGCTATAATACAGTTTTTGGTTTGCTACATTTTTTCTTCAGTTTTGCTATAATAGTATATTTTATTTGCTACGAGGTCTCCGGCGAGGCCATTTTTTTCTACAATAACACAAATTATTTTTGCTACAATTGTTTTCCGTTTTTGTTATAATAGTACAAAATGTTTACTATAATGTCTCCGACGAAATCTCGGGTGATGTCTTCAGCGAAATCATTATTTTGCTACAATAGCATGATTTTTGCTACATCGTTCCTTAGTGTTTGCTTTAACGGTATACATTTTTTGCTATGAGGTCTCCGACGAGTTCTTTTGTTTTTTCAGGTGGACAAATGTTTTGCAACATTACTAAAAAATTCTTATTTCAATGAACTTTTTTTGCTCCAAAGTAACAAAAGCGGGATTTGGAGCGAATTTAGAAAATTGCTATATTACGGAAACATTCTTATTTTAATGAAACGCTTTTGCTCAAAATTAGTAAAAGCGGGATTGGAGGCTAAATAAGACACGTGTCGCATGGAGGACCCGGAGGATTTCCCCTGGATCCTTCGAAGGACGCCCGGTGTTTCCCTATATTAATATAGCGGGGCTTCAATACGTTTCGAGAAATGTGCATGAATTACTAAAAGGTTAATATTATATAATTCAAAGTAGTTATTTATTGGTATTTCAAGTCCTAAAAACAACTTTTTGAATACAAAATACTAGTTCTCAACTTCTCATTTGGTGTGATTGGTTTCATGGGTCATTTTATGCTCCCTTGCACCAGCTTCTGCTATGTGTGGCGTGGAAAAAGGACTTAGCTATGTTGTGTCAGTTGTGTGGTCGCCCACATACATTCAGTGTAGGCCAGGTGCAGTAGTGCATATGTACCAAACATCGTGCTTGCATTTCTAGTGACGATTACTCTCACCTCTTTTCACATGAGTGAAGTTATTAGCTCACACCACCACACTTAAAATAATTACTTCTATGACCAACAAAAGGATGAACTTACGAAACAAGATTTGTGTGAAACAGTAAGATGAACCTACAACTCAAAAGAAAATTTGAAGGTCGGCCCCGTGTGATCAATTTTATGAAATTTTCCCAAAAACGCTCCAACTATAAGAAAGAAAACGAGAAGTTCCAGTAACTCAACTAAGAATGGAAACACATTGGTAAATCCTTATATTCTTCATGTAGACCTCATGCTAAAATGGTGGAAGGATAAACTAGAGGGTGAAAATATAAGTGATATGTCATAAACGTATCTATAATTTCTGATGTTCCATGTTGTTTTCATACGATATGCTACATGTTTTCCTTACACTTTATGTCATTTTTATCGATTTCCCGGAACTAACCTATTGACAAGATGCCAGAGAGCCAGTTCCTATTTTCTGTTGTTTATAGTTTTTCAGAAAAGTTGTTCTGGAAATATTCTCAGAATTGGACGATTCAAAAGCCAGAAGTCTTAGAAGTCCCGGAGGGTCCACGGAGTCCCAAAGAGATCCGGAGGTGGGCCACGGGGTGGTCACACCATAGGGTGGCACGGGTCCCCCTGGTCGCGCCACCAGGTGGTGTGGGCCCCTTGGCCACCCCCGACATCGCCCTTTCACCTATTTATTCCCCGATGCATCAACCCAAACAAATCGGCCTTTTCCACCAAAAACATCCGTAACTCTGCCGCCGCCACCGACAAGTTTCGGGGGACAGAAATCTCTGTTCCGGCACAATGCAGGGACGGGGAAGTGCCCCCGGATCCATCTCCATCAACTCCACCGCTATCACCATCGCCGTTGCTGTCTCCTATTCTGAGGAGGGAGTAGTCCTCCCCGGGGCTGAGGGCTCTATCGTTAGCTATGTGTTTCATCTCTCTCTCCCATGGTGTGATCTTTATGTGATCATGAGCTTTGTAATCTAGTTGAATAAGTAGATGTACTCTTCATCTGTTATGCTACTCAATTTGTTCTGCTATGAGATATCCGTAAACACTTTGATCACGGTGTAAAGGTGACAGTGTGTGCACCGTGTGTTTTACCATGATATTTATATCTTGTCTTGGATGACCCTATAAAATTGTGGTGTTTGTCTAGTACCTTCTACAGCGCTCATAGTGACAGCGTGGGGTTAACTAGATACGGGAATGCGACTTTGATACGTCATAAACTTATCCCTAATTTCTGATGCTCCATGATGATATTATGCCAATTGATACATGTTTTCTCCCTTCTTTATGTTATTTTTATCGATTTTCCGGACTAACCTATTGACAAGATACCACAGAGCCAGTTCCCTGTTTTCTGCTGTTTTTAGTTTCAGAAAAGTTGTTCTGGAAATATTCCCGAAATTGAAAAGTTCGAAGCCCGGAAGTCCTATTTTCCCCGGAAGCATCCAGAAGACCGAAGAGGATACGAAGAGGGGAATCAGGAGGCCCACACCATGGGGTGACGCGGCCCCCCTTGGCCATGCCAGGGGGTGGTGTAGGGCCCCTAGACCTCCACTGCTTCTGCCCTTTCGCCTATTTAATCCCCCCGGATGGAAAACCCTAAGCACCTGATCAAAATCCCCGAAAAAGTTCCGCAGCCGCCGTCATCGTCAACCCTAGATGAGGAGGGCTCTGGAGCTGTTTTCCGGCACCCTCTCGGAGAGGAAATCATCACCGGAGGCTTCTACATCACCATGCCTGCCTCCGGAGTGATGCGTGAGTAGTTCATCCCTGGACTACGGGTCCATAGCAGTAGCTAGATGGTTGTCTCCTCCTCATATGCCTCCATGTTTAGATCTCGTGAGCTGCATATCATGATCAAGATTGATTTTATGTAATTCTATATGCTGTGTTTGCTGGGATCCAATCAATATTGACCTTATGCCAAGTTGACTATAGTCTTAATTGCATATGGTATTGCTGATCTTGCATGCTTTCGTTGCTAGTGGTTATTCTGGCCAAATAGTTGCTAGTGACTCCAAGAGGGAGTATTTAGGCTTGATAGTGGGTTCATGCCTCTTTGTTGCCTTGCTCGAGTGACAGAAACGTGAAGGGGGAGGATGTGCTGTTGCCATTAGGGAGAAAACAACGGTGAGAGTGCCCGCGTGCATAATCATTGCTTACATTACACACTTTGTTTAATGCAATTATCTGTTGCTCTCAACTTAATACCTAAGGGGGTTCAGATCATAACCCGAGGGTGGATTATTAGTCATAGATGCAGATGGATGTCGGTCTATGTATCTTGTTGTAATGCCTGCACTAAATACCATAGTAATCTTCATGTTATATTGTGCACTACGGTGCAACCTTTATTTGTCAATTGCCCAGCTGTAATTTTTCACCCAGCATGCTATCTTTTATGGAGAGACACCACTAGTGAAACTATGAACCCCGGTCCATTTTCCACACTATTAAACAAACAACAACAATTTCCTGCTTTCTTTTTACTTACTGCAAGCATACACTATTTTCCACACTATGCGTCTAATCTTTGTTTTCAGCAAGACCGGTGAGATTGACAATCTCACTGTACCGTTGGGGCAAAGTATTTTGGTTGTGTTGTGGGCAGGTTCCACGTTGTTGTTGACACCGGTGAAGCGCCAGCACCACCGTCAGTGGCATCTACCTTCCGAAGGTCCTCTTTCTCCTACTGGATTGATAACCCTGGTTCTTAACTAAGGGGAAAATACCTAACGATGTGCTCATCATACCCTCCTCTTGGGGTCTCCCAACGCAAGCATCAAGGATATTTTCTGGCGCAGTTGCCGGGGAGAAGGAAGTCTTCTGGCAAGGGGAGTCTCTCACTCTCAACCACTTTATTTTTTTATTGTCTTGTTTTTATTTTTCTCTCGTTTTTATTCTCTATATTGAAAACACAAAAAAATTAGTTTACTTCATAGCTGCTATTTATTTGCTTGCTGTTATTTTTTTCTTTTCTGCTCTTAAGTTTAATTTCTCATCATGTTGCTCCCTAAATTTACTTTAAAAGATTTTCCGTTAGGAAGTGGTTCACTATTAAAGAATTTTTTGATCATGTAGGTAAGCATGATAACTTTGAGGAAAAATTCATTGTAGAACTTGCTCCCAATTACAAGACTGCTGCAACTTCTTTAGTTCAAATGCTAGAAGCTAGGTTTGTTAACCTTCATCCCATAATACAACATATGCTCCTCAACTTGAACAACATTGAATATGTTGAGAAAAGAAACTCCATCTTAGAAACTATGCTTAAAGAATTTGGAGATCTTGCTATAGAAGCTAAAGAAGTCTTTGATCGTTTCAATATGCTTGGCTCATGTGTAGACGTTGTTGGTGCTTTAGAAAAAACTGAATCTAATAATGAAAACGAGGATAAAATACCAATCCCCTTTAAATTAATGGCACTGCATGAAGCCCAAGAAAAGAATTTTGATTGGATTATTCCTGAGAATTTATTTGATGAAAATAGTAAGCCTAAAAATACTAAGAGGGGAGACTATGAAACCCACTTGGATAAAATGCAATGCATTATCAAAGAGTTGCCAAACCTTGATTTGAATGCCTCGCTTGAAAATACTTGAGTTGCCCTTTTATGCCTATCTGAAAGGCGTTAAAGAAAAGCGCTACCGGGAGACAACCCGTTTTATTTCTCTGTTTTCATTCAGTTTTCTTTTGTTTTCTTTGGTGTGCTTTGCACCTGGGTGTTTTCTATTTCCTTAGCAACCCTGCTGTATCTTTTCTTTTGTGTTTTTGTTGAGCCAAGTAAAGCCTCTAGTGGAAAGTTGACACTATATTTCGGATTTCTGCGCAGAAAACAGATTTCTGCTGTCCACTGTTAATTCCGTTAAACATTACAGAAAATCCAAAATGACCCGAGCTTTTTTCTTCTTAAACAGAAGATTTTCAAAAAAATCGATCTCTACCTGTTGTTTTGTTTTTGACAAATTTCTGCCAATTATTGCATTTGCATCTTAATCTCTTTCGTTTGGTGTTCTTTTGAGAAAAAGAGTTTTAAAAGAAGTTGTGACAGTAGGTAATGTGTTTTTGATTGCTATTCTTGTGTTGAAACTGAACCATGTGGGTTTATTATTTTGATTGCACTAACGTTGCTAATGAAGATTGTGAGCGTTTTGATGTGAAGGAAGTTTTCAAGGGTCAAGAGAAGAGGATGATATGATGTGATCAAGAAGAGTGAAAAGCCTAAGCTTGGGGATGCCCCGGTGGTACATCCCAGCAAATTCCAAGAAGACTCAAGCGTCTAAGCTTGGGGATGCACAAGGCATCCCCTTCTTCATCAACAAATTATCAGGTCACTTCTAGTGAAACTATATTTTTATTCGGTCGCATCTTATGTGCTTTACTTGGAGCGTCATTTTTTTTCCAATTTTCTTTTGCTTTTGTTTTCAGTTTTTTTTTACTTTCATAATAAGCTTGGTTGGACCCCAGCATTCTTTTATTGGAGAGTGACACGCTCCGCTTTTTTTATAAGAATACGTTGTATTCTTAGTCTCTATTTGGCTGCTGCTTTTATTTAGCTCCTGTTTTGCATGCATCTCTTATCTGAGCTGTTAGTTTTAGTAGTATTATTTCAGTACTCTCATGATTTCTTGCTGTGTCATAAAGAGTAGTTTTGTTAAAGCATGTTTTGTATGGTGCTTGTTGGGAGAAAGAAGACTGTCGCCTGAAGTAGAATTTATAACAGTACTAGTAGAACCTTGCATAGACTGTGGCTAGAACTTTGTCATGCCATGCTAAATGTTATTTTAGTTTTAAAGCCTTGTGGTTATTGAGTAGCATGATTAGCCTCAAATAGCTGAGAGTGTTTAATATGTATTGAAAGATTCATGAGTTGTTCTTGTCATAGTAAAGCATCAATATATGGTATTCTCTTTCGAATGTTTTATTTGGTTGACTTGCCGCATGCTCACACCATATTTATGACTACAAACCAGTCACGAATAGCCTCCCTTACAAACCAGTTTTAGTGATATGCTTATGTTTTAATTTGATGCTTATGTCGCTATGCATCATTGTGGCTCTTATGCTCTCTTGATTTGTCGCTCCCAGTTTTTTGCTAGCCTCCACCTGTACTAAGTATGAGCTCTACTCGTGCATCCAAACTCCCTTAAATCAAAGTTTTTCCCTTTGTGTACACCATACGTACCTACTTGTGGTATTTAACTGCCATTCCAAGTAAATTGCTCATGTGCTACCTTTAAAACCTTCAAAATTATTCCTGCTTTGTGTTCTTGTTTTGCTCATGGGGATGTCAATAGAGAATTTTTATCTCACTTGTTGATTGGATTTCACACCCTGGACTAGTGGCTTCATCCGCTTATCCAAATGATAGAAGAGCTGGCACCGGGGCCCAGCCCCAAATTAATACAAACGAATTCTCTTCACTATTTTTGCCCCTGATCATATCAGTCAAAGCATAATTGTGTAAACAAAAGAGAAATAGGGATGACCTTCTATACCAGTTGCGTCCTTCACCATGGGATCCGCTCTTGTGAATCTAGTTGGCTTGTGACGTATTGTATTGTCTATTTACCATTCATTGACACTAGCATACACCCCTCCTAAAATATAGACATTCCTCCACAAATGTCAAACTTTTAATACCTCTGATTTATAAAATAACAAGCTCTAACACATGAGTTGATCCCTTCTTCCCTCTACGAAGGGCCTTTCTTTTAATTTTATGTTGAGTCTCCATCCTCTAACTTTATGCACAGTTGAGAGAGCATTTTTTCCATTCTGAGATTTATGTGCATTTGTCCCATAAACATCAATAATTACATCGGTGATTATCAAACTCGCATCCTCTTCATCACCAATGTCGTCTCGGTAACAAGTATCTATCTCATGCATACATTTCTAGCTTTAAACCTTGTGTAGGTTGCATCTTAGCATGATTTCCCTTTGTTGCATTTCATTTGGTTCTTGCAAATGTCTTATCAAAAGCATCTTTATTGTAACTATGAGTAAGCCGGGATGATTACATACTAAGGGGATATTTATAATCATTTCCATGATTCACCAATCCCAAGTAGTTTAATCTAGCAACTTCTTCTTGAAGTATCTCATATGCAATATTGATGAATTCTCAAAAACCATTTGAATCTTTTGTGATATGCGTTACCTTTTTCGAAGCATTCCAACTATCACTTTTCCCTTGTGATATTTGTGATGCTTTGATGAGTTTTGTGTGTTCATCTATATCCCCTTAAGATTAAACTAAGCTTAGTGCTTTGCTTTCAAGAAAAAATCTTATTGGTATATTTATGAACCTCTCTTGGATATCATGTTCTTCACATTTGTACCTATTTTGTGTGTGCATGTTTCTTTGTGGATATATATCTTTGTGATTGTTGTCCACTTAGAAACTTATAGACACTATAATAGTTACATCTTTTTGATATTCTATTTTTTTAGTGACCACTTTTTATTACTTTATATTTCTTGGTGGTTCCTAAAAGGCACAAGCTTTGCTTTTGTTTTGGTATTCCTTTTGCATCTTTATAAGCTTGTGGACCTATGTGTTTTATAATTTTATGGTTTGTGTGTATGGGAAAGACATGATATGCACTATGTGCCTCCTATATTGAAAGACTATGTTGATGATTCTATCATCCTATTAGTCTCCTAAAAATGTTTTTCCTTGTCACACGCATCTATTTCGGTTGAGTAAGTCTTTATTTGTCACTTCTTAATCTTCATTGCTCAACTTTTGTTTGTTTACAAGTTGCTTTGCTTCATCTCCAATCTATTCTCTTGCTCTTGTTTGTGTTCAAAATTATCTAGAAGGGAGTGATGATTCCATGTTGTGCACATTATATAGTAATTCAAATCTAACATTGTGCATGTACCTTGGGGAGTTCCCTCTTGATTTTCTAGAACACTCGGTTGATCCTATCAAAATATTGATTTCGGTCAATCGGATTTTCGGATCCTTTGGTTGGTTGCTTCTTTGTGAAAGTATCCTTCAATTTGACTTTTCTTGTAAATCTTTGGATCCTCAATATAGTTTGATCTCCCTCCATCTATTCATAGTTGGAGATATGCTCTTGTTTTCACTCATATCATGAGGAATGCATACACTATGGGGGAGCTCTTACTATATTGGCCTTCTAATCTTTTTACCCATTTCGGCAATGGATGCCAATGTGGGAGAAGTTTAGAGGGTTTAAGGGGAGTTGGTTTATGCTTTAGTTTCGTTCTTAAGCATTTGCCTTTCCATGCTATTGCATCCTTGCTCTTGTTTAGCATGTTTGCTTTATTCATCATATAAACCCTCGTAAAAAGGGATTGTCATCAATTACCAAAATGGGGGAGATTGAAAGCGCATGGTTCCCTCATATGTGGTTTTGGTAATTAATGACAATCCTTATGGACTAATGTTTGCATTGAGTTATCCTTGTAGATCGTGTCCATAGGAAATAATGGAGTTCATGTGTTGAACTCTATTAGCTTCCTTGATGGCCATTGTTATATTCATGGATTTGTATGAAGAATGGTCTTGGTGTGAGTTTAGCTTATTGCTAGTATGTCTTGAAGAAAAGGATTAGGTGATCTTTCATTATCATCTTCAAGACATCATCTTTAGAAGTGAGAATCAAAGATACAAGGTTGATCAAGCAAGCGATCAACACACGAAGCTACAAGTTGTACCAAGTGGGATTGTGTATCCCATGGTATGGTAAGCATTTGTCAATATAGCTTTGTGAACTAACCCATGATATGTGTGTGTCGCATCTCTATGTGTGGTTAGGTATCTTTCCATGGGCATGAACCAAAAGGAAGATTTCATATAGCCCATGGTCTATGTCGTCGTCAAGCGGTGTTTGTCATCTAGCTTGACGTGGAAGCTCAAGTGAAGCATCTAGAAGATATCCTATGCTTGATGCTTGCCACCCTTTTGGAGATTGTGGCCTTGTGAAGATTTGCCGAAGGGTCTCTCCCATAATGGTGTATGGGGGAGCTAGTCTCTCCCATAATGGTGTATGGGGGAGCAACTTGCAAGTCTTCATGAAGCGGAGTGTGTACTAGCAAGCGCAATCAAGAAAGAAGATCCAACTTGAGAGAGTCAAGATAGGCATCATCTATGTAACATCCCAAGTATGAAAAATAGCCATTAGAATGTTTGCTCTATGTTATTTTATGTTTTGCATCATGACATCATGTTCATTGCATTTTTTTTGCTTGTTTTCCTTTTGTTTTCCTCTGTTTTCATTTGTTTTCCAACTGTTTTCCTTTGTTTTCCTTTGTTTTCTATTTGAATTTCAAACCAAAATTCAAACCTTTTTGTTTCATACTTGTGATGTTAAAATTTCCAAAATGATATTTCAAATCAAAACAATCATTTGTTTCAATAAAAGTTGTGATTCCAAAACTGTTGTTTTGTTTCATCAAAAATTCATTTAATACCAAACCCCTTTCAAATTCATTTAATTTCCAAAACAACAACCCTTTTGAAAGTTATGAAAATTGCAAAACAAATCAATCATTTTGTTTCCATTAAACTAAGGTTCAAACTAAATGAATAATTGATTTCAATAATTCACTTAATCCAAATTCCTTTCCAAATTCAAATATTTCCAAACAGCACCCCTTTTGGAATTTATGAAAATAACCAAACAACTCAATCCTTTGTTTCACATAAACTTGAATTCTAAATCTTTTTAATTGCTTAATGTCACCCTTATTCATCTATTATCAAAATTAATCAAATTCAATTAAATTTACCAACAACAATATAATTAAATTTTTCGGGAAAACAAAAGGTTGCACATGTTACTGTTACCAAAAATCCAGCTATACAAAATTTTACCTAATGTTCTAAACCCTAAAAACCTCTCCTTTTTCTCTTTTTCATTTTCAGCAAAAAAGAAATATTAGCAAGAAAAAAAATAAAAAAGAAAGAAACAAAGGAGAGAGAGAGGCCAGCAGCCCAGCCCAACTTTCCCCCTCAGGCCCATACCCCTTCCACCTTTGTTCTACCTCTGTACGGTTTCATCTGAACGTATCCACGTAGCAGAGCAGGGAGAAGCAACGGCCATCCTTCTCCCCCTCCTCCTATATCTATGCCCTAGGGCTCCTGCCAACCCTAGCCGCACCCCTATTCTTCTCCCTCCTCTCTCTCCCCCAGCCTCCATTCTCTTCCTTCCATCTCCCCTCCATCTCTCTTTTCTCTGTCTGTAACTGAACCTGCACCCACCGAAATTCCTCCTCCCTCCGGCGATCATCGGAGCTAGGGACTCCCTCCGGCCATGGCGAGGGCGGGAATGGAGCCCCCTCCCCGCGGGCTTCCTCCTCCACCACTCAGATTGGGCCGGGAGTGCCCGCTGCGCCGCCGCCGTCAAGGTTCTCCGCCACCGGCGCCACCTCTGCACCGCCCTGTACTCCTTCAGAATCGAGGTGAGCGCCATCCCCTCGATCCCCTTCATCCTCCTCTCCCTTCCGTCCGCACGCCACCATCACCCCCTGCCATCCCACGCCACCCGCACAGCGCACAACAGCGCATCCACGCGGCGATCCGCAGCCCGCCGGCGGCAGCCCACCTCCGTTCCTGGTACAGAACGTGCAAGTTCAGTAAAAATCGCGACAGTTCTGCACCTTATCCTCCCCCGTACCGCTACCTATCAACGAACACTCAGCAGACCAACTGGCAGCACCTCTCTACGCGCCCCAGCAGCGCGCGGGATCGAATCCCAGCCCCCACCCCCTTTTCTGCTCCTTTTATTCGATTTGTTTCAGGAGGCTATTTCTGAACCTTAACCCCACTGCGTTCCCCTTCCTGTCAACACAGCAGAGCACACCCCACTGGTTAGAACCCTTGCGCGCCAGCCACAGGTCCAGGGTTCGATCCCCCAAAGCCACACCTTTTTTATCTCTGTTTTTCTTTTCTGCCCGAATTTCAGAAAGCCAGATCTTAACCATTAATTCTAAAATCCATAACAAATCCAATTTTGCTCCAAATTGAATGATTCAAATTCCCGTGGATCTGAAATCTTGTGCTCTTTCTATTAGTAACAAAATTGCAACATGTTTCTGTAATATGTTTTTCCCTAAATAATTAATTACTGAAAATGCAATAAAAATTGGAAACTTTGGAATTTCATAACTTGAGTTTGGCTCATCCAATTTAATCAAACTTGGGCTCTAAAAATTTGTCTTAACAAACTCTACACATTGGTATTTTATTTGGACACAATTAGAATAATTTGAACATGTTTTCCTCTGTTTACAAAAAGGGGCAGAATAAGATGATATAAAAACTTGCATAATAAATTCATTAATAACCCAAAAATTATGTTTGATAGCTCTAAATGTTCAATGAAACATTTGCTACATGTCTCCAACCTTTTCAATGCAATTTGTTTACTGTTTTGAAATATTTTAAATTGGTGCAATATTTGAAAACTTGTTTAATTCACTTAATTTTGCAAAATTCATAACTTGGGCCTACAAATTCCAAATTCAACAAACTAAATATGTTTTCCATTCAATTTTTCATGTAATTTCCAAATATCAATTTTGTTTGCTGTTTTGAATAATTTAAATTGCTGAAAACAACTGTTTCTTAATTGTTGCATTTAAAATTGCCAAAATAATAACTTGCTCATTTTAAATCCAATTTCAACAAATAAAATATGTTTTCCATGCAAAATTAAACCACCTTTTCAAATATAAAATTTGTTTCATGTTTTGAATAATTAAAATTGGTTAAATAATTTAAACCTTGTTAAAATCATTTAATATTGTTAAATTCATAACTTGATCAAATTAAATTCTTTTGGGACATATAAAATATGTTTTCAAACCATAAAAGTATAATCTTTTCAAATATGAACCTCACTTACTGTTTTGGAACAAATAAAAATTCAAATAAGTTCATGTTTGAATTAAATTCATTTAATTCTTCCTTAAACTTGTTTAATTCATAAATAATTTATTTGAAATCCTTTTTCAACAAGTGGTGGTGAAAACTTTGTTATCTATTTGAACAATTAAATTGGTGAAAACAACAAATGCTTGTGTGACACCTTTAAGAAACCAAAATTCTTAACTTAATAAACAAATTTCCAAACATGGTAAACCTTATTTCCAATTGATTCTATTGTTGTTATTTTGCTGTTTTCCTCATCCATGCATCATGCTAACTCACTTACACATGATGATGAGTTGTAGAAAAATTAATTCAACCATAATGCATGGGCTTTCCATATGCAATCCCAATTGCATGTGGGTCCATTTAATCATGTTGTTATCTTGTCAACTAGTTTATTTTTTGTTGCATCAATTAAATGGTCATGCATCATCCCATGTTTGTGCACTATGCCATGTTATTGATTGTTTGTTCTCTGTGTTGTTTGTTTGCTTCTTCTCGGATAAACGACGACGTTGAGACCGACGATACTTACGACACCCCTTCTATGGAGTTAGCTCAGTACCAGGCTACCAGGTTTGCAGGCAAGTATTCACTCACATGAACCACTGTGTTCCTTTCAACATTGGTTACCGATACTTTCCGTTGTCTATTCTGCTAGCCCTATGAATAGTTGCTTCTGTTACGAACCTATCAAATGTATCCTTTAACCCTGATATTGCCTCACCTCCATACCTATAACCTTTTGCTTGTTGCCCGTGTCTTACTAGCATGCTTAGGGTTGTTTGGCTCGAGTCTGTTACCCGTTACTTTCTGTTACTATTTCATTATGTTCTGGGGCTCGAGGTTAAACAATGAATCATGCTAATTTTATTGTTATATAATAATTTGATGATAAGGCACCGGCAGGAGGCCCTGCGTGGTTTTGAGGCCTGCTAGTGTCGACCCTAATAGGAAAAGGGTCTTGTCTACTGATCCATGATGAGCGCACTACCCGCATGTGGGAAGCGTGTATGGGCGCCCCCCTCAATTTGATTCGATTCGCATCTCGTCCAAATCGCCTCATTTAGTTCGGGTGTTCCATTTGCCGCATGCATGTTTTTGCGAGCCCAGGCCAGGGTGGAAACTTTTGTAGTCGGCATTTAGGGAGACACGTTCTTAGAGTGCTATGAGGGTCCCCTTTTCTTCGTGGGGCTCGATTAGCCGTGCGCTCACTGCACGGGGTTCTTTGTGCTTGATGCGGAGAAGAGTTGAGTTGTGTTGAGTGCCCCGCTTGGTGGGAGGCATTCCATCTGGCAGGGTATTCTTACGTGTACGGCCAAATTGGTGCATCCCTGCAGGGTACATCTTCTCGAGAAGCCGTGTTTTCCGCGGTTATGGACTACTTGGTGAAAGTACTGGCTAACAAGTACTCAGGACAACTTAAACCTAATGATTAACAATCTGACTAGTAATAGGCTTAATGACACACAATCTGAACCCTCACTAATCCAACTGTGTGAGTTATCCTCGGATTGCTTCTTTGGATAAGGGGCGAGATCCAGGATGGGTTTGTTTGGTGGTTAGTTATAGTTGGTTACGATACGCTATCTTATCTTCTTTCTGTTTAGCCGGAAGTGGTAGAAACTCTGTAGTTGTTTAGAGCAGCCAGTTGCAGCATCCTTTTTATCCCCTTCCTTCCGTTGAACCCAAAGCATCTGTGCTTGGTGTTGACGGGTTACACTTTGGTGAATTGTGAGTCTTGCTTGCCAGTACGTTTATGTACTGACCCCTTTGGGGTTGTGGTTTCCGCAGACTACGTTCCGAGGATCTACATGGTGGCTACTACGTGGAGTATGACGAGACTGCTGACGAGTAGATAGCGGACCGGGCAGGATCCGAGACTCCGTGATGGGCTCCGTCTTTTCGTTTCCGGCCTCTTAGGCCTATTTGGATCTTGTCTGTACTCAGACATGTTGAATGCTTCCGCTGTGATGTAATGATGATATGTTGGGACATGTGTCCTCTGGATGATTGTATTTGCTATCTCTGCTCTAGTGCGAGCTATTTGCAACTTATTTCAATCTTTTGTGTCGTAGAGATCTGTTGTGATATCACTTGTTCAAACGCCGTTGACGTACCATGTGTATGGTTGAAGTACGTCAATGGAAGTATCCTGATTTCTATGGGATGGTTTACGTAGACGATGAACAGTAGAGTTTGGTTGTCACACATACGTGTGTTGGCCTACTCGTAAGAGATGCGGGTGCAGGTAGGCCCTGTAATCCAATCATCTGCTGTTCAACGGAACTGTGAGTATCCCCTAGAAGTCCGGGTGCGACAAATGGTATCAGAGCCTGTCTGCCTGTAGGATCCCTTTTTACTGGTCGCAGTTGAGTCTAGAAACTATTTTGTAGCTATATAGGAAAAATGAAACGTGAGAGTAGGAATTCTTTCTTTTCTTCTTTCCCCACCCACCCTCCCTTTTCTGGTAAGGAAGTGCAACGTTGTTTTCCCTTCTCATCTAAACTTTCAAGTTAGGATTTCACGTATCTTGGTTTCTCTGGGATGGTTATATCTACTAGACCATAGGAATGGAGGTGGTTGTGACATGATTTATCATGTTGCCTACTCACGATTGAGAACGGAGGCGTGTAAGCCCCGGAAGCAGATCCTCTATTCCTTAAGCAGTAGATATTGATACTTTGGAAGCTCGGATGGGTTTTTCCGTAGTACCTCAGGAGTGTTTTGATCTCGTTTTCTCAATGTTGCTTCGTTATCCTGTTCTTCTCCACATCCTTTTCGTCCGTTGAAACCTTGTTGTTGCTTCCCATTTCAGTTCTGCTACCGGCGTCTAATCAATAACTCTGTTCCACCCTTCTGGCCAGATAATCTATTCTCCAAACTAATCAAGTTCTATTCAGCTATACACCCTCGATACAAAACCTCTCCCTTTACTTGAAAATGTTCCGGTGGTTTCCAAATTCCCTGACATCTTTCCAGAAAAGTTGCCAGGAATGCCTATCGTCTTGAAATTCCAGAAAAACTATCCAAGGTGCACGATGTGTTTCACGTGTCACAGCTCAACAGGATCTTCGCAAGAAGTATCCGGACCTTTTTCTTTTCTCAGTAGGAATCTCGGGGCGCGATTCCTTCAAGGGGGGGCGTTTTGTAACATCCCAAGTATGAAAAATAGCCATTAGAATATTTGCTCTCTGTTATTTTATGTTTTGCATCATGACATCATGTTCATTGCATTTGTTTTGCTTGTTTTCCTTTTGTTTTCCTCTGTTTTCATTTGTTTTCCAACTGTTTTCCTTTGTTTTACTTTGTTTTCTATTTGAATTTCAAACCAAAATTCAAACCTTTTGTTTCATACTTGTGATGTTACAATTTCCAAAATGATATTTCAAATCAAAACAATCATTTGTTTCAATAAAAGTTGTGATTCCAAAACTGTTGTTTTGTTTCATCAAAAATTAATTTAATACCAAACCCCTTTCAAATTCAATTAATTTCCAAAACAACAACCCTTTTGAAAGTTATGAAAATTGCAAAACAAATCAATCATTTTGTTTCCATTAAACTAAGGTTCAAACTAAATGAATAATTGCTTTCAATAATTCACTTAATCCAAATTCCTTTCCAAATTCAAATATTTCCAAACAGCACCCCTTTTGGAATTTATGAAAATAACCAAACAACTCAATCCTTTGTTTCACATAAACTTGAATTCTAAATCTTATAAATTTCTTAATGTCACCCTTATTCATCTATTATCAAAATTAATTAAATTCAATTAAATTTACCAACAACAATATAATTAAAATTTTTGGGAAAACAAAAGGTTGCACATGTTATTGTTACCAAAAATCCAGCTATACAAAATTTTACCTAATGTTCTAAACCCTAAAAACCTCTCCTTTTTCTCTTTTTCATTTTCAGCAAAAAAGAAATATTAGCAAGAAAAAAAATAAAAAAAGAAAGAAACAAAGGAGAGAGAGAGGCCAGCAGCCCAACCCAACTTTCCCCCTCAGGCCCATACCCCTTCCACCTTTCTTCTACCTCTAAACGGTTTCATCTGAACGTATCCACGTAGCAGAGCAGGGAGAAGCAACGGCCATCCTTCTCCCCCTCCTCCTATATCTATGCCCTAGGGCTCCTGCCAACCCTAGCCGCACCCCTATTCTTCTCCCTCCTCTCTCTCCCCCAGCCTCCATTCTGTTCCTTCCACCTCCCCTCCATCTCTCTTTTCTCTGTCTGTAACTGAACCTGCACCCACCGAAATTCCTCCTCCCTCCGGCGATCATCGGAGCTAGGGACTCCCTCCGGCCATGGCGAGGGCGGGAATGGAGCCCCCTCCCCGCGGGCTTCCTCCTCCACCACTCAGATTGGGCCGGGAGTGCCCGCTGCGCCGCCGCCGTCAAGGTTCTCCGCCACCGGCGCCACCTCTGCACCGCCCTGTACTCCTTCAGAATCGAGGTGAGCGCCATCCCCTCGATCCCCTTCCTCCTCCTCTCCCTTCCGTCCGCACGCCACCATCACCCCCTGCCATCCCACGCCACCCGCACAGCGCACAACAGCGCATCCACGCGGCGATCCGCAGCCCGCCGGCGGCAGCCCACCTCCTTTCCTGGTACAGAACGTGCAAGTTCAGTAAAAATCGCGACAGTTCTGCACCTTATCCTCCCCCGTACCGCTACCTATCAACGAACACTCAGCAGACCAACTGGCAGCACCTCTCTACGCGCCCCAGCAGCGCGCGGGATCGAATCCCAACCCCCACCCCCTTTTCTGCTCCTTTTATTCGATTTGTTTCAGGAGGCTATTTCTGAACCTTAACCCCACTGCGTTCCCCTTCCTGTCAACACAGCAGAGCACACCCCACTGGTTAGAACCCTTGCGCGCCAGCCACAGGTCCAGGGTTCGATCCCCCAAAGCCACACCTTTTTTTATCTCTGTTTTTCTTTTCTGCCCGAATTTCAGAAAGCCAGATCTAAACCATTAATTCTAAAATCCATAACAAATCCAATTTTGCTCCAAATTGAATGATTCAAATTCCTGTGGATCTGAAATCTTGTGCTCTTTCTATTATTATCAAAATTGCAACATGTTTCTGTAATACGTTTTTCCCTAAATAATTAATTACTGAAAATGCAATAAAAATTGGAAACTTTGGAATTTCATAACTTGAGTTTGGCTCATCCAATTTAATCAAACTTGGGCTCTAAAAATTTGTCTTAACAAACTCTACACATTGGTATTTTATTTGGACACAATTAGAATAATTTGAACATGTTTTCCTCTGTTTACAAAAAGGGGCAGAATAAGAATGATTATAAAAACTTGCATAATAAATTCATTAATAACCCAAAAATTATGTTTGATAGCTCTAAATGTTCAATGAAACATTTGCTACATGTCTCCAACCTTTTCAATGCAATTTGTTTACTGTTTTGAAATATTTTAAATTGGTGCAATATTTGAAAACTTGTTTAATTCACTTAATTTTGCAAAATTCATAACTTGGGCCTACAAATTCCAAATTCAACAAACTAAATAAGTTTTCCATTCAATTTTTCATGTAATTTCCAAATATCAATTTTGTTTGCTGTTTTGAATAATTTAAATTGCTGAAAACAACTGTTTCTTAATTATTGCATTTAAAATTGCCAAAATAATAACTTGCTCATTTTAAATCCAATTTCAACAAATAAAATATGTTTTCCATGCAAAATTAAACCACCTTTTCAAATATAAAATTTGTTTCATGTTTTGAATAATTAAAATTGGTTAAATAATTTAAACCTTGTTAAAATCATTTAATATTGTTAAATTCATAACTTGATCAAATTAAATTCTTTTGGGACATATATAATATGTTTTCAAACCATAAAAGTATAATCTTTTCAAATATGAACCTCACTTACTGTTTTGGAACAAATAAAAATTCAAATAAGTTCATGTTTGAATTAAATTCATTTAATTCTTCCTTAAACTTGTTTAATTCATAAATAATTTATTTGAAATCCTTTTTCAACAAGTGGAACATGTAATCCACCTAAAATTGTGTGTTCTTTTCAAATGTGAACTTTGTTATCTATTTTGAACAATTAAAATTGGTGAAAACAACAAATGCTTGTGTGACACCTTTAAGAAACCAAAATTTCTTAACTTAATAAACAAATTTCCAAACATGGTAAACCTTATTTCCAATTGATTCTATTGTTGTTATTTTGTTGTTTTCCTCATCCATGCATCATGCTAACTCACTTACACATGATGATGAGTTGTAGAACAATTAATTCAACCATAATGCATGGGCTTTCCATATGCAATCCCAATTGCATGTGGGTCCATTTAATCATGTTGTTATCTTGTCAACTAGTTTATTTTTGGTTGCATCAATTAAATGGTCATGCATCATCCCATGTTTGTGCACTATGCCATGTTATTGATTGTTTGTTCTCTGTGTTGTTTGTTTGCTTCTTCTCGGATAAACGACGACGTTGAGACCGACGATACTTACGACACCCCTTCTAAGGAGTTAGCTCAGTACCAGGCTACTGGGTTTGCAGGCAAGTATTCACTCACATGAACCACTGTGTTCCTTTCAACATTGGTTACCGATACTTTCCGTTGTCTATTCTGCTAGCCCTATGAATAGTTGCTTCTGTTACGAAATATCACTTTATCCTTTAACCCTGATATTGCCTCACCTCCATACCTATAACCTTTTGCTTGTTGCCCGTGTCTTACTAGCATGCTTAGGGTTGTTTGGCTCGAGTCTGTTACCCGTTACTTTCTGTTACTATTTCATTATGTTCTGGGGCTCGAGGTTAAACAATGAATCATGCTAATGTTACTGTTATATAATAATTTGATGATAAGGCACCGGCAGGAGGCCCTGCGTGGTTTTGAGGCCTGCTAGTGTCGACCCTAATAGGAAAAGGGTCTTGTCTACTGATCCATGATGAGCACACTACCCTCATGTGGGAAGCGTGTATGGGCGCCCCCCTCAATTTGATTCGATTCGCATCTCGTCCAAATCGCCTCATTTAGTTCGGGTGTTCCATTTGCCGCATGCATGTTTTTGCGAGCCCAGGCCAGGGTGGAAACTTTTGTAGTCAGCATTTAGGGAGACACGTTCTTAGAGTGCTATGAGGGTCCCCTTTTCTTCGTGGGGCTCGATTAGCCGTGCGCTCACTGCACGAGGTTCTTTGTGCTTGATGCGGAGAAGAGTTGAGTTGTGTTGAGTGCCCCGCTTGGTGGGAGGCATTCCATCTGGCAGGGTATTCTTACGTGTACGGCCAAATTGGTGCATCCCTGCAGGGTACATCTTCTCGAGAAGCCGTGTTTTCCGCGGTTATGGACTACTTGGTGAAAGTACTGGCTAACAAGTACTCAGGACAACTTAAACCTAATGATTAACAATCTGACTAGTAATAGGCTTAATGACACACAATCTGAACCCTCACTAATCCAACTGTGTGAGTTATCCTCGGATTGCTTCTTTGGATAAGGGGCGAGATCCAGGATGGGTTTGTTTGGTGGTTAGTTATAGTTGGTTACGATACGCTATCTTATCTTCTTTCTGTTTAGCCGGAAGTGGTAGAAACTCTGTAGTTGTTTAGAGCAGCCAGTTGCAGCATCCTTTATATCCCCTTCCTTCCGTTGAACCCAAAGCATCTGTGCTTGGTGTTGACGGGTTACACTTTGGTGAATTGTGAGTCTTGCTTGCCAGTACGTTTATGTACTGACCCCTTTGGGGTTGTGGTTTCCGCAGACTACGTTCCGAGGATCTACATGGTGGCTACTACGTGGAGTATGACGAGACTGCTGACGAGTAGATAGCGGACCCGGGCAGGATCCGAGACTCCGTGGATGGGCTCCGTCTTTTCGTTTCCGGCCTCTTAGGCCTATTTGGATCTTGTCTGTACTCAGACATGTTGAATGCTTCCGCTGTGATGTAATGATGATATGTTGGGACATGTGTCCTCTGGATGATTGTATTTGCTATCTCTCTGCTCGAGCTATTTGCAACTTATTTCAATCTTTTGTGTCGTAGAGATCTGTTGTGATATCACTTGTTCAAACGCCGTTGACGTACCATGTGTGTATGGTTTGAAGTACGCCAATGGAAGTATCCTGATTTCTATGGGATGGTTTACGTAGACGATGAACAATAGAGTTTGGTTGTCACACATACGTGTGTTGGCCTACTCGTAAGAGATGCGGGTGCAGGTAGGCCCCGTAATCCAATCATCTGCTGTTCAACGGAACTGCGAGTATCCCCTAGAAGTCCGGGTGCGACAATCTAGCTCAAGTGGAATTCTCAAGGCAAAGGTATAATCTTGATAGGTTTTCTATTTTACCGGTCTCGTGTCTTTGGGAGACCGGGTTATAGGATAGATAGTCGTACTATCAAGAGGGGCTCTCAAGTGAGTAACTCGATCGAATCGTTATGGAGAGCTCAAACCTTTGCATACTTTGCATATCATCTTTCTTGGTTCTTATTTGGCTTTTGTCTCCTTTGGGTTTTAGTACTTTTCGTGATCTTCATGACAAGCCTTGGTTTCTCGAAAACGGATTTCGTAAGAAAAACTTGTTGCGTTTTCGGTGGTGAAAATATTCCGTTCGTCTTTGAGAATGTTCCCACACCTTCCATGTGTGGTAACTTCTCCATACATTGAGGTATCAATATTTTCACTTGTTATTTGGATACTCCTTGCTGTTATCTTTCCAATGCATTTGCACTCACCTAATTCGGAGTTCATTCGCAAAAGTTATGTGAGTTTTCGTGTTGGAAGTTTTACCGGGTGTTCCTATTTGAGAGGTCTAAAACTTTACCCATTTGGTTTTATCTTCCATTGGTGGACAATGATATTTCTCTGCATATAATTGTAGATCTCGTTGTGGTGATTTCAACGAGCCCAAGATCATAAAAAACGGAGTCCGGATGAAAAAGTTATTGCAGTTTTCGTGTTGTTGTTTTTTTTAGACTTGCGAGGGGCGGAAATTCCGGTTCAAGTTTGAACCGGAATATCCGGTTGGCATCTGTCCCTCCGCTCCGGAGTTTTTGCTCGAAAACGGCTAAGGACCAGAGTCAAAACTTTCTGGAGTGAACCGGATTATTTGAACCGGATTATTCGGGGCATACCGGATATTCCGGTTTGGGCAGTTTTCGGACCATATTTCTCACTGGAGTGAACCGGATTATTCACTTCGGACCGGATATTCCTGTCGGACCGGATATTCCTGTCCAGTTTTGAACCGGATATTTCGAAATATCCTGCTCAGACTGCACACAAAACGGCTAGTTTTTGTGGGGACCTATTTAAGGGGGCTTTCTTCCCCATTGGTCCCCAAGTCTTCCAAGCACGTTTTTATCCTCTCTCCCCCACCATTGTTGACCTTGGAAAGCTTGCCCCTCTCCCAATCCCTCCTATGATTCTTGCATATATTTGAGGGAGAAGGTAGAGGAGATCTAGATCTACATTTCCACCAATCCATGTTCCTTCTTAGTGAGGGAAACTTAGTAGATCTTGATCTTGGAGTTCTTGGTGTTTCTCCTCCATTGTTCTTCCTCTCTTATTCCCCCATAAGCATTTGTTTCTTTGTTGGAATTTGAGAGTGAAGGATTTGAGCACTTTTGCTCTCGCCATTTGCATCGGTTGCATCGGTTTGCTCTCTCCACGAGGATTCGTGGAAGTTGAACATTTGTGAGCTTGTTACTCTTGGGTCTTGGACCCTAGACGACTTGTGGTGTTCTTGGGAGCCTCCAATTGAGTTGAGGATGCGTGCCCCAAGATTGTGGTGACACCGAGAGCCTCCAATTAATTTGTGGATGTGTGCCTCGGGTTTGAAGGTTGCCAATAGTGGAAGGTGAACTAGGCCTTTGTGGCGGAAGTTCATCGGAGAATAGGGTGAGGCCTTTGTGGCGTTGAGTAGGCCTTTGTGGCGTTGAGTAGGCCTTCGTGGTGAGCTCACACCCCTCCAACGAGACGTACTCCCCTTTGTGGGAGGAACTCGGGAATACATCATCGTCTCCGTGTGCCTCGGTTATTTCTATACCCGAGCTTTTTTACTTATGCAATTTACATTGTGATAGCCTTCGAGCTTGAAGTTATATATGTTGCTGTCACCTTGTTACTTGTCTTGCTTAGCATAAGTTGTTGGTTCATCTAGTTGTCCCTAGAATATTTAGGTTGTATGCTTGTTAATTTGAACACCTAGTTTATTTCCGCATTTAGCAAGCATTAACCGGAAAAGTTTTAATCGCCTATTCACCCCCCTCTAGGCGACGTCGTTGTCCGTTCAATTGGTATCAGAGCCTCGTCTCTCTTCATTAGGCTTTACATCCTAGAGAGTACGATGTCGTTTAGAGAAATAGAACATGATCCCGCTTTTATATTCTATGGTAGAAACTATGATGTTTGGAAAATTCACATTCTTAATTTTCTTACGGACATGGGTCCAAAGTATGTTAATAGAATTGTAGATATGGATTTTCCTCCTCCAAAGGATTCTCAAGATTTATCTTTAGAGGATGAGGAAAACTCTTATCTCGATACTCTTGTATCTAATGGTCTCTTGTGCATTTTGAGCGATGTAGTTATTGAATCAATCAAGCCTTTTCGGAACGCTCATGAGCTATGGACAAAACTTCAAGATATATATGATGTGTCCAATATTATTGAGGATGATTGTTCTCCATCCACTTCCGGCCGTGATAAGTTCACATCTTTCTCCACTCCACCAACATGTGATTTGTCACAAGGTAATGATATGGTGAGTGGTGATAGAAATTGCATTGTGGATAGTGAATTTGCTATTGACTATACTTCATCCCTATCCCATTGCAATGATCTATCTTTGGACTTAATCTCTTCTAGCACTCAAAATTCCTTACATGCTAGTATTGATAGTCCTTGCATATCATGTAATAGTTGTTCAACTAAATCACATGATGATATGCTTCCTATGTCTTGTTTTCATACAAACAATGCTTCCATTTCCTCTAGTACTTGTGTGGCTAACAATGTAGAGGAATCCCAACTTTTGTTGGAACAAGACATGGACCTCAATGGAGCCTCATGCATTCTCTCTTCATCACCTTCCTATCCTCACTTGTGCCTTATGGCTAGGGATTCAAAGGTATCTCCACCTTTGGAACCTACTACATCTGTGATGAGAATGAGGATTTATCTTATGGAGAGTATGAGGATGAGGCCTCCTTAATGGAGAAGGGTGAGTTGGTTCTTCTTGATCTCCCTAAAGGTAGTAAAGCTATCACTCCTTTTAGTGAAATATTGGCTTTTGCTATTTATAGCGCTAAAATCATTGAAACTAAAGGTGAGATTGAAAGAAGTGATGCCGATGAAAAGGCATCCCTCACTACGTCTCTTGAGGAAGAGTATGAGCTCCGAGTTACTCTTGAGGAGAAACTTGAATCTATCGAGGAGCTCTATAATCAACAAATAACCTATCTCACTAAAGCACGTGACCATACCAATGCTAAATATAAAGTGCTTAAAAATGAAAAGGTTAAATTTGTCGTTGGCAATGCTAATATAATTGAGGAAAACTCTAGGTTGAATAATGAGCTTGCCAAGTTATCTTCTTCTATTTCTAATGATGCTTGTGCTACTAACTCCACATCTTGTGAAGCATCTATTTTGAAGGAGAATGTTGAGCTAAGGGCTCAACTTGAGTTAATGACTAGCAAGTGTGGGAAATTGGAAGAGAGTCATGAAAAGCTATCTAGCTCTCATGAGGATCTTCTAGCATCCCATACCAAGCTAAAATTAGCTCTTGAGGCTATCACTACAAAGGTAACATCTTGTGAGCCTCATGTGGTTACTAGCACAATATCTTCTAATGCTATATTGACTTGTGCTCGTATTAGTAATTCATCCTCCCATGATGTTTCTACATCTTGTGATGAATTTATTTCCTTGCCTTGTTGCTCTAACAATGAAGCATCTACTTCCTCTAGCTCTTGTGTTGTTTCTAACCATGTAGAGGAAAATAAAGAGCTCAAGGCCCAAGTCACTTCTTTGAAGAAAGACTTGGAAAAGTGTCATGAAGGGAGTTCCACACTTGACAAGATGTTGAGAGTGCGAAGACTTCCCAATGACAAGAGTGGACTTGGATTCAACTCCAATCTCAAGAACAAGTCCATTATTGACAAGAAGAAGGGCCAAGAACAAGTCAAAGATCCGGCCAAGATTATTTGCTTCAAGTGCAAGATTGAAGGGCACCATGTTAGATCTTGCCCTTTGAAGAAGAAGCCTCTTAGTGAGAAGCAACTAGGGAAGAGGCCTCTTGTTCTATCTCATGCTCAACCACGAGTTGAACAACGGCCACCTCCTAAGAAGACTCAAGCCAATGCTCCTCTTGTTGAGAAGCCTATTGAGAAGAAAGAAAAGAGTCGATGTTGCTACCTTTGTCGCAAGAAGGGACACTTTGCTTCTTCATGCACTAATGGTACATTATCCAACCCTATACTTGTTGATGATGTTTATTCCATTAGGAAGGATAATGTGGGCAATGTGTTTGCCAAGTATGTTGGTACACCAAGTGGTGTCAAGAAAAGAACCATTTGGGTTGCCAAACCTATTGTGACTAACCTCTTAGGACCCAACTTGGTTGGGGACCAACAAGCTCAAACTTGATCAATAGGTGGAGTTGGAGGGCATTGGAGACTTGGCTATTTTATGAAGAATTAAGGGATCTTCATCAATTATATTTCCTCAAGCCAAGTCACTTGGATTATATATATATCTCCTTCCCAATGTTCCTCCAAGCGGTAACTTGTGTTTAAATCATATATTCATTCAAAGTTGCTTGCTCCCTTGCATATGTTAGTTTTGTTTCTAGCATGTGTTTGTATATGTTGTGCTTCCTACTTACCTATCTTGAGTAATCTAGTTATGTTTGTTGGTTTGCACTCCATGTACTTGTGTTCTTTGTGTTGAGCCTTCATTGCTTTCATTGCTTATCTTAGTTGGCTCTTTGGGAGATTAATGGACTATCCCATTTTGGGGGAGTAATATGCTTTGCACTTTACTATCCTAAAATGTGTGTACATGAGGAATACCACTTAGTGTTGATATATCAATATTATCTATTCTCTATGTGGTATGTCATTCTCATGAGAAATTCATTTCTAAAATGTCCATTAACTTTCTCTAGTTGGATTTTTTTTGCCTCTTGTTGATTTCAATGGATTATCACATTATTGGGGAGTAATAAGCTATGTGCATATTGCAAGCCTAGAAAATGTGAACATGTGAGGTATTGCCACCTAGAGTTGATATTCTAGTTATCTTGTTCCTAAGTGGCATGTTGCTCAAACAAGTTCCATATTTACTTAAAATATCTTGTGTCTCTCTTCTTTGGTATCTTGTTTGTTAGAGAGTTTATTGTTTCCTTGTTTTTCGGTTTTTATTTGAAGCCTTCAAGAATCTCTATCTAAGCATGTTTTTATTCCTGTCTTTTACCACATGCTTATGTTTTGTGAATATGATTGTGAACCAATCTACCACCGAGAAATATCTCCATACATATCTTGTCTTTGACAAGTTATAATAATTTGTGGTAAGTTTATTGATCATATTTACTTTGGACTTTGCTCTAAGATTGCATTCTTTCTTGCCAAGATTTTGTTTGGTTCAAACTCCGTTGTGTCTTCCTTGCTCTACTCAAAAATTTGTTTTATGCTTTCTTGAGTTAGGAAAAGCAATGATCCCATACTTGTGCACTTGTGTTCAAAGCCATACTTCTTTGGGTTGCACTATTCTTGGGGAAGCTATCCTACATTGAGTAGATCACCATTCCTTAAATTGGTATCACTACAAGAAACTGAGCACGTAGAGACGTGTTTCATGGGACGCATTTATATTCGTCTTTAGAGTGATAGAGCACCTATGTGTAGTGACGTATTTTGAGACGCTCCATATAACGTCACATCATTTAGTTTTAGTAGATAACCAAATAATTTTTTTTGCTAATTATGGATACTAATGACGCACGCTTGAGACGCTTTAGAAAGCGCGTGTATCACCATGGACAATAGAAAGAGTAATATGCCTTTTAAAATAGAGAATAATATGTAGATCTCAATATAAGAGGTAAAGCTTTTACCCGTTTCAAAAAAGAAAGATATGTAGAGCTATACCAGCTTTTTTCTTAAACCGTCCATGTCGCGCTCGCATCGGAGGCATCCTCTAGCGTCGTTCCCAGCAAACGGTTGGGCACCGTCATCGTCCAGGGTGGTGCTCCTGCTCCCGGCGCCATGTCCAGAGCCACCGCCAAACTAAGCGCTCACACAACCGTCAATCTCGGTGATTCTGAGGCGGTGCCGCCGGTAAAGAAGACGAAGATAGTGGTGAAACGCAAGCAGGCGCCTCCATCCACTAAGGCTCCACAATTTCTCCGACCACCACCACCACCGGCGGCGCCCAACTGGTGTTTGACAGAATGCCCGCGAAGTCTGTCCGAGTCGTGCTTAGGTTTTTCGGTGGTGTTGGTGATGGTGATAACATCTGTCGTGATGAGTGATAATTTTTCATGATGGTTTCACCACTTCCATGTGGTTTTTTTTATGCAGAACTGAGCTATTTTGTTGTCTAGATGGTTAAACTATCTAATTTGTCAGGTAGATGTAAAAACTATGTTTACTTTTTAAATTATTGTTGTTAATTCTTAGAATTCTTTTGAATTGTGCAACATTGTTTTTGTGGTTTGAGGATTGTTTTCGGCTGCGGCCGAACATATATGGCAAAGCCGAGCGGCAAAACAGGCCGCCTCCGAACACATCATTTAAATCGTGTTAGTCACGCCCCTTATCGCCCGTTTAAAAGCCGATAGAATACGGTGTCTCCTCGAGATGCTCTTAGGTTTCCGGGGGCAGTGTTCGGGTAGAGCTTGTCGTTGCTGGGGAGTACTAGCTCAGGTGCCCGTGTTCATGAAGAACTTGTGCTTTCTATGGATATTTACGAATCAGTGGCTCGCATTTGAAGTGGTCGTGGGGATGCATGGTTCCATGGTTGCGACAAACGGGCAAAGGATTTCACCATGCCACAACCTTGCCGGAACAACCAAATAACAACAAGAAAGTCGTCCACACTTGATCCGCCCGCCACAAATTGCCTACGACGCCCCCGATTAACGCGATGCCCATATGACCGCTGTCACGGTCGCTTCTATCTTTGAAAACGAAAACAAAATCGAAACCCACAAAGACGAATACAAGGACGAATCTGGAACAATTTTTTGTCGCATTTCCTTTGCTGCTTTAATTTTCGTTGATCCATTTCTTGCTACTTAATTTTGATTTATCATTTTATTTGTACGCATATTGTAATTTTTTTTTTGAAGAAGTACTCTTAAAACTTATTTCCACTTAGAATTGACAAGACTAAACATTTTTTTTCTTTTAGCCGCTCGTTTTCTTAGTTTTACCGAGTAAGAAAAATATTCTCGCTTAACTTTCGTTTTGGCGCTAACGTTTGGTACCTTTACCGCTAAAAGAATATATTCCAGCTTATTTTCTGCGAAAAAACACTTAGAATATATAATGTCTCTCACGCTTTCCCCTCTGCCTCCATCTTATCAAAGGGGATCTATCGCCCTCATCTCTCAAGCCAGCCGCCACCCCCTATCTTGATCTGCTCATTGTCTAAGATTAGATCCGCTACTGCGTGCCTACGCCCAGGTTCGTGCATCTCTCAAAGATTGGATCACCCCGCATCTCGCAAGTCCATCTCTATTCAATGTTATACTTTGTCTTGTAAGTCTGTTTACGGCCGGCCGGTGAATGCTCCCCGGCGCCGTCGCCGACGACGAAGAAGAGGTACGAGGTTTTGCGGCATGTGCGCGATGCGGTGGGTGTCTGAGCGTGCGATTAACTATATGCCATGACGAAGTTCTTTTCCTAGTTCCTGGTATTTTGATATCTCCTAGGACCTAGACAGAAGGTGTTGTGTTATATACTTATATACCTATACAATTATTGAGTATTTACATATGTTATCGGTTCATAGAGTAGTTGATTAAGATGACTTCAGATACTAGTGTGACGTGTACCGATGATTCTATTTTTGTCATACTGAAAGCAATACTGCAGCAAAGTGTACTGTATTTTTGTACAGTTAATAGGGTACATAGCTACATGGCATTTTATAGCAAGTTGAATTTTTTCTCTTGTAGTCATTTCAGAATCAGCAGCATACTCAAACTGTCATTTCAGATTTGCATTCTTTATATCTCAACGAAATAAAACCATTGTTCTTAGCAGTTCAAATCATTTTCTGTGCTTATTTTACTTTTTGCAGATTTCAAAATTTCTTAGCATATTCTGAGCATTTATGCCGACTGCGGGAACTTACTTGCTTACATCATGAACTTATTAGCTTACTAAATTACCAGTCATAATTATAGTACAATAATGCTGACTGATTTTTCCTTTCTTTAGGAAATTATTATGTCAAGTATACCTCGAGGACCGCGAAAGATCAATTTTTCAGAACATGATGCAGAAAATGTAGATCTTAATGAAGATGGTTTACAAGGTCCTCCAAAGATTTATAATATATTACCAGGGTTACCTCATGAATCTACTAGCCCAATTAAGAGAAGTTGTAAGTTTTGATACATTTTTTCCAGTATACATATGGTTGTCTTTCGCTAGCATCATGTGCATCATTGTTATATTCCTACATGCAAGGCCAAATGGAGACATGCGACAAATAGTCGGGGGTATTTCGAAGGCATTTTTTTGTCGAACTTGAAAGGAGAAAAGATTATTGTGGGTACCGATCAAAATGGAGTTCCAAATGAAAGGTCGGGTTCCATTTTTAGCACTTATCTTACTGAACTAGCTCAAAATTTGACAATTGCACCATTGCATATTCTAAGATGGGTTGTGTACCACGTGATCAGGTTACTAAGAACATATATGCTACTACTAATGTGCATTCGAATAAGTGGTTATATTTCCAAGAAGTAATATTATTGATTATGTTTGTTCATTCACATTGTAGCAACCACGTCCTGAAAATTGTAGCAAAGAGAGCTATGTAAATTCATCATTACGACATCGACGCATAATTGCTATGGTGCAAAAGAACTTCACTCAGCCATCGATCTAACTTTTACTTTTTGATGTACGTGTAGCTTATATGATCTTTGGTCGCAGAAAGCAAATAATGAAAGCTCTGTTGAAGCCGATCAAGATTGTGATGCATCATCTTTGCCACGTAAGAAACCTAGTTACAAGGTATATGCAAATAATATATCTAAACTGTTTTGTTGTTTCATACAAATAAGTGGTGTCATTGTTGATTATGTTCTATTTCTTCACGTTACAGGATAAATTTGAAGTCTATCTATTTTCGGCAAACCCAAGAAACAAAAATAAAGGTGTAACAATAGGAACTTTGATCACTCAAGATAAAAATTTGTGGTTGGAGGAAACATACTTGGAGATCAATATTGTGGAGTTCTTATAAAACATCCTACCGAGATAGTGGATGTTAAATTGCCTAGACCATATAAAGATTTTCAAACCGTTAGAGATGCTATTGGTCAAGTTATCGCTTGACCTATGTTCATTGTAAGTGTATGTCCTATGTACAAGAACTTTATTTTCTGGTTACCTTTGAGGCTTATTTTTCTCATAAACTTTTTTGCTTTGTAGGTCAAAAAGAAGAAGTCTAGCTCAAACCAGACAAATAACAACCTGATATGTTTATTTTGATTTTTCTCCTGAAGGGAAATAGTAGTACAGACCTAGACTTTTATTTTATTTTGAGGCAAAAGAGAAGTATGCCCATTTCTGAGTTTGATCAATATCATGCATAATTTATGTATGCACGTTTGTGTAATCATGGTTAGCTTAGATAAGTATGCATTGGTGTGGGAACTGATATATCATCTCAGATTAGTTAGTGTTCATATCATGCTTGAACACACCATTTGGTGGCAAAGATATATCATCTGTCTTTTGAAACAAGATTAGGAGTGAGGTGGTGCAAGCACAGGGAACCATTCACGGCAATACTATTTTTTGGCGTTCTCTTCCAGTAATTTTATTTACAAATATACAAATTTTATAATGCTAATGAATTCATTAGCAAAGATTAGAGACTTGCAATATCTCACCTTTGTCGTCATGTGCTTTTCAGGTTAACTGTGGAGCTAAACGAGAATAAACTGAAGAGGGTGGGAATAAAGTATTTGTTTTTCCTCTAAAAACTATGGCTGGATTTAGTATCAATTTATAAATGTAATTGAGGATATATAGGATATTATATGGTTTTTTGTTCAGAATATTTTCCGATGTATCTCTGAATATTAATATATATTTTTTATTCAATTCAATTTTCTGTTATTGCAATTATTTGGATTACTGTACAAATCTCAGTGTGAACTACTTAAAATGTTCCTCCGTTACAAAAATTAGTTTCCCTTAAATTCCGGACCAAAAAAATTATTGAACCATGTATCGAGATGCTGTATCAAAGGATAACTAAAATGTATAAATTGATGTCAGTATGTATATACAAAACACGTATAGGATTGATGTACCTCATGTGTGCATAATACGTATGAGCTCACCCGTATAAAACTATAATCTTTACACAAAAGATCTATACACGAAAAAAAACATCTCTAACCCCTGTTGCGACGCAATAAGACGTGTCTATAATATTTGAGACGTTTAAAAGACGTGTCTATTAAATCGTCTTTACACGGGTAGACATGCTTTCAAAAGTCTCTTTGGATCGTCTTTATATATGTAGACACGCCTTAGAAAACGTCTTTACATCATTTGAGACGGTGCATAAGAAGACGCTCTAATGACGCTTTATGAAAGCGGTTGTACAGTCATCTAGAGATGAAATATCGCGTCCATTACCCTCAAATTAGGCGTCTTTACATGCTTAGTGTGTTGTAGTGTATTGCATCTAATTGATTTTATTTAAACATGACTAGTGTTTGAAAAATATATATGGAGAGTAATGATTCCATTGTGTGCATTTTGTATTCAAATGCAAGATCATAAATAATGCACTATTATTGGAAGAACTATCCTATATGCGTTTGAACACTTGTTGTCTTTAAATTTGTTTGTTATCCCAATGACTTGTCTCTTTGGAAGACAAACACTTTTCGTCTTGGTACTTTGTGTGCTATCATGAAAAGTGTAGAGGGTTTGTTCACTCTTTTATGTTTTTTTTGGTATCCTCTCTATGTTGGTTTCCTCAATCATGTGTTGATTTGGGTCTTGATATATTTTGTACAATTCTCTTTCTTTTCACTCTTGTGAGTGGCTTCTTGGTTTTATTAGTTCTTTGTCCAATTTGTATCTTGTTTTGGTTCTTGAAAGTTTTGTGCATGCATATTTACTATGTATATCTTTTGGCATGCTTACTTTCGTTGATCCAATATATAGGATAAACTCCATCAAATCCTAAATGGCTAAGATGTGCATGAAATTCAAATTCATATTAATATGCACATATTTATTTGGAGTTTGTCCTATGTATTGTAGTTGTTCTAACTACTTCGGACCCAATGAGTTTGGGTACCATTTTGTACTTTAATTTTGTTTTTAGGTACAATGGAGATACATTTGTTGCTTGCTCCATTCATAAGGAAGGTGTTCTCAACATGGTTTTATAGGAGTCAAGCTTCGATGATTATCAAATTCGCATCCTCTTCATCACCAATGTCGTCTCGGTAACAAGTATCTATCTCATGCATACATTTCTAGCTTTCAACCTTGTGTAGGTTGCATCTTCGCATGATTTCCCTTTGTTGCATTTCATTTGGTTCTTGCAAATGTCTTATCAAAAGCATCTTTATTACAACTATGAGTAAGCCGGGATGATTACATACTAAGGGGATATTTATAATCATTTCCATGATTCACCTATCCCAAGTAGTTTAATCTAGCAATTTCTTCTTGAAGTATCTCATACGCAATATTGATGAATTCTCAAAAACCATTTGAATCTTTTGTGATATGCGTTACCTTTCTCGAAGCATTCCAACTATCACTTTTCCCTTGTGATATTTGTGATGCTTTGATGAGTTTTGTGTGTTAATCTATATCCCCTTAAGATTAAACTAAGCTTAGTGCTTTGCTTTCAAGCAAAAATATTATTGGTATATTTATGAACCTCTCTTGGATATCATGTTCTTCACATTTGTACCTATTTTGTGTGTGCATGTTTCTTTGTGGATATATATCTTTGTGATTGTTGTCCACTTAGAAACTTATAGACACAATAATAGTTACATCTTTTTGATATTCTATTTCTGTAGTGACCACTTTTTATTTCTTTATATTCCTTGGTGGTTCCTAAAAGGCACAAGCTTTGCTTTTGTTTTGGTATTCCTTTTGCATCTTTATAAGCTTGTGGACCTATGTGTTTTATTATTTTATGGTTTGTGTGTATGGGAAAGACATGATATGCACTATGTGCCTCCTATATTGAAAGACTATGTTGATGATTCTATCATCCTATTAGTCTCCTAAAAATGTTTTTCCTTGTCACACGCATGTATTTCGGTTGAGTAAGTCTTTATTTGTCACTTCTTGATCTTCATTGCTCAACTTTTGTTTGTTTACAAGTTGCTTTGCTTCATCTCCAATCTATTCTCTTGCTCTTGTTTGTGTTCAAAATTATCTAGAAGGGAGTGATGATTCCATGTTGTGCATATTATATAGTAATTCAAATCTAACATTGTGCATGTACCTTGGGGAGTTCCCTCTTGATTTTCTAGAATACTTGGTTGATCCTATCAAAATATTGATTTTGTTCAATCGGTTTTTCGGATCCTTTGGTTGGTTGCTTCTTTGTGAAAGTATCCTTCAATTTGACTTTTCTTGTAAATCTTTGGATCCTCAATATAGTTTGATCTCCCTCCATCTATTCATAGTTGGAGATATGCTCTTGTTTTCACTCATATCATGAGGAATGCATACACTATGGGGGAGCTCTTACTATATTGGCCTTCTAATCTTTTTACCCATTTTGGCAATGGATGCCAATGGGGGAGAAGTTTAGAGGGTTTAAGGGAAGTTGGTTTATGCTTTAGTTTCGTTCTTAAGAATTTTCCTTTCCATGCTATTGCATCCTTGCTCTTGTTTAGCATGTTTGCTTTATTCATCATATAAACCCTCGTTAAAAGGGATTGTCATCAATTACCAAAATGGGGGAGATTGAAAGCGCATGGTTCCCTCATATGTGGTTTTGGTAATTAATGACAATCCTTATGGACTAATGTTTGCATTGAGTTATCCTTGTAGATCGTGTCCATAGGAAATAATGGAGTTCATGTGTTGAACTCCATTAGCTTCCTTGATGGCCATTGTTATATTCATGGATTTATATGAAGAATGGTCTTGGTGTGAGTTGAGCTTATTGCTAGTATGTCTTGAAGAAAATGATTATGTGATCTTTCATTATCATCTTCAAGACATCATCTTTAGAAGTGAGAAGCAAAGATACAAGGTTGATCAAGCAAGCGATCAACACACGAAGCTACAAGTTGTACCAAGTGGGATTGTGTATCCCATGGTATGGTAAGCATTTGTCAATATAGCTTTGTGAACTAACCCATGATATATGTGTGTCGCATCTCTATGTGTGGTTAGGTATCTTTCCATGGGCATGAACCAAAAGGAAGATTTCATATAGCCCATGGTCTATGTCGTCGTCAAGCGGTGTTTGTCATCTAGCTTGACGTGGAAGCTCAAGTGAAGCATCTAGAAGATATCCTATGCTTGATGCTTGCCACCCTTTTGGAGATTGTGGCCTTGTGAAGATTTGCCGAAGGGTCTCTCCCATAATGGTGTATGGGGGAGCTAGTCTCTCCCATAATGGTGTATGGGGGAGCAACTTGCAAGTCTTCATCAAGCGGAGTTTGTGCTAGCAAGCGCAATCAAGAAAGAAGATCCAACTTGAGAGAGTCAAGATCGTCATCATCTAGCTCAAGTGGAATGCTCAAGGCAAAGGTATAATATTAATAGGTTTTCTATTTTACCGGTCTCGTGTCTTTGGGAGACCGGGTTATAGGATAGATAGTCGTACTATCAAGAGGGGCTCTCAAGCGAGTGACTCGATCGAATCGTTATGGAGAGCTCAAACCTTTGCATACTTTGCATATCATATTTCTTGGTTCTTATTTGGCTTTTGTCTCCTTTGGGTTTTAGTGCTTGTCGTGATCTTCATGACAAGCCTTGGTTTCTCGAAAACGGATTTCGTAAGAAAAACTTGTTGCGTTTTCGGTGGTGAAAATATTCCGTTCGTCTTTGAGAATGTTCCCACACCTTCCATGTGTGGTAACTTCTCCATACATTGAGGTATCAATATTTTCACTTGTTATTTGGATACTCCTTGCTGTTATCTTTCCAATGCATTTGCACTCACCTAACTCGGAGTCCATTCGCAAAAGTTATGTGAGTTTTCGTGTTGGAAGTTTTACCGGGTGTTCCTATTTGAGAGGTCTAAAACTTTACCCATTTGGTTTTATCTTCCATTGGTGGACAATGATGTTTCTCTGCATATAATTGTAGATCTCGTTGTGGTGATTTCAACGAGCCCAAGATCATAAAAAACGGAGTCCGGATGAAAAAGTTATTGCAGTTTTCGTGTTGTTGTTTTTGTTAGTCTTGCGAGGGGCGGAAATTCCGGTTCAAGTTTGAACCGGAATATCCGGTTGGCATCTGTCCCTCCGCTCCGGAGTTTTTGCTCGAAAACGGCTAAGGACCAGAGTCAAAACTTTCTGGAGTGAACCGGATTATTTGAACCGGATTATTCGGGGCATACCGGATATTCCGGTTTGGGCAGTTTTCGGACCATATTTCTCACTGGAGTGAACCGGATTATTTGAACCGGATTATTCACTTCGGACCGGATATTCCTGTCCAGTTTTGAACCGGATATTTCGAAATATCCTACTCAGACTGCACACAAAATGGCTAGTTTTTGTGGGGACCTATTTAAGGGGGCTTTCTTCCCCATTGGTCCCCAAGTCTTCCAAGCACATTTTTATCCTCTCTCCCCCACCATTGTTGACCTTGGAAATCTTGCCCCTCTCCCAATCCCTCCTATGATTCTTGCATATATTTGAGGGAGAAGGTAGAGGAGTTCTAGATCTACATTTCCACCAATCCATCTTCCTTCTTAGTGAGGGAAACTTAATAGATCTTGATCTTGGAGTTCTTGGCGTTTCTCCTCCATTGTTCTTCCTCTCTTATTCCCCCATAAGCATTTGTTGCTTTTTTGGAATTTGAGAGTGAAGGATTTGAGCACTTTTGCTCTCGTCATTTGCATCAGTTGCATCGGTTTGCTCTCTCCACGAGGATTCGTGGAAGTTGAAAGTTTGTGAGCTTGTTACTCTTGGGTCTTGGACCCTAGACGACTTGTGGTGTTCTTGGGAGCCTCCAATTGAGTTGTGGATTCGTGCCCCAAGATTGTGGTGACACCGAGAGCCTCCAATTAAGTTATGGATGCGTGCCTCGGGTTTGAAGGTTGCCAATAGTGGAAGGTGAATTAGGCCTTTGTGGCGGAAGTTCATCGGAGAATAGGGTGAGGCCTTTGTGGCGTTGAGTAGGCCTTCGTGGTGAGCTCACACCCCTCCAACGAGACGTACTCCCCTTTGTGGGAGGAACTCGGGAATACATCATCGTCTCCGTGTGCCTCGGTTATTTCTATACCCGAGCTTTTTACGTATGCAATTTACATTGTGATAGCCTTCGAGTTTGAAGTTATATATCTTGCTATCACCTTGTTACTTGTCTTGCTTAGCATAAGTTGTTGGTTCATCTAGTTGTCCCTAGAATATTTAGGTTGTATGCTTGTTAATTTAAACACCTAGTTTATTTCCGCATTTAGCAAGCATTAACCGGAAAAGTTTTAATGGCCTATTCACCCCCCTCTAGGCGACGTCGTTGTCCGTTCAATGATGTGATATCATTTGTTCTAAAATTATTTGTTCTAGTCTTCCTCTTGAACTTTGAAAGTGTCCTGGCATTTATGTTTTGTCCCACTCTGAAGGACTAGCGAAATACCACTTTGCCATGCTTTCCCTATACCTGAAACAAACGTCTACCTTTCTTTGCATTATTATTCATGATCCTTTGTTTAAGTTACTCTTCGTGATGCAAAGTAATTTCTATGCTTTATTACTAAAGTTTTATTTATCATGCTCGATATACTTAGCTTCTGTAATATAAGTGTTCCTTCTTTTTCTATATATATGTATTACTTATTCACTCGTGGGATCCGGGAGGTCCGGGGAGGGGCCACCGAGGCTCCTCTCTTCTCGTGGGATCCGGGAGGTCCGGGGAAGGGCCACCGGGCTCCTCTCTTCTCCTGGGATCTGGGAGATCCGGGGAGGGGCCACCAAGGCTCCTTATCGGTGTATGGTGACAGGGGTATCCTAAAATAGAATTGATCACAAAACATAAATAAAAAGGAAAACAATAAAGCGAAAAAAACTCTACAGCGGTAGAGAAAATGGCAAAACCGCTGCCGCGGCAGAGGAGGCATTCATCCCGGTTCGTGTTAAGAACCGGGACTAATACCCCTGGCCAGGTTCGCCACGTGGTAAGGGCCATTTGTCATGGGTCCTGGCACAACCGAGACCAATGGGGAGGGCCATTTGTCCCGGCTGGCCCATCCCGGTTGCACAACCGGGACAAATGGCCCTTACGAACCGGGACAAATGGCCCTGTTTCCACTAGTGTGTGCATGGCGTCGCCTGCGACGGTCACCGGGCCCTCCTGGAATGGATGGAGGACCATATGCCATGGTGCCCGGTAGCAGAGCTGCGCTAGGCTCATCGATTCTAGCTCGCATCTCCGCACCACGTCGGTGATATCCTCGGGGTAACCCTTCATTGCCTGTAGGGCGACCTTCCGAATCAGCTCGAGGTCCCTGCTGTTGTTGGTGCACTCTGAAATCCTACAACATGCATGAAGAGTATGTACCGTGTATTATTGTCTTATTGACAACAAATGCAAAAGAATAAGAAAATGATCGTACATACCTTTGGGAAGGCAGGACTGGATTACAGAGAAGTATATTGTTTTATCATCTATGGGTACGAGCTGAAAGGTTATACCCTTCCCGACTAAGTTGAGAAAGCTGTTCCTAAAGCCGTGGCCTTCTGGAATGGTAATCTCACCCGTTTCAGGCCTAAGAACTTTGCCACCACTGAGTTTGATCCATCACAACCGATTAACACCTGTCATACATTGATATCACAAATTAATTAACACCAATCATCGCCACAACATATGTACATTTATGTTTTTTTGTTGAGTTGTTAATTGGAGTTAAGAGGTCTACCTTTGCTCTGATAGTAGAGCCAATAATACTAGTCGAGACGATTGGATAGCCGGTGAGGGGGGTCGAGAGAAATTGCTTCAACCTGGCATCCAAAGCAGATAGATCCTTTTGGTAAATGTCCAGCTAGCGTTTCGACAAGGTCACTTCTTTTCACGCAGCGGCACTCACCCCTACAATTTAAGGGAGAAGACATTGGGAGTCTCGAACATTTGCAACATTAGTGTTTTACGATATTAGATGTAGCTTATAGATTTAAAAATGTAGGAAACAACCCAAATTTTACCAAGAAACGTTTTTTCCCTTTTGTTAAAGAAATTTTAACAAGAAAAGTTATCGATGAAAATGGTAATGCCTAGTTTGACTCTTTTAAAAAAATAAAAAATCATAGACATTTGATCTTTAGCGGAATGTATGTGCATGCTATCAGATCAAGCTACCAGATCCATAAATAAGTTATTGCGAACAGAAATAAAAATAGACATCTAAAGAGAACCAAAAACTAGGTATCAACTTAGTTAAGGTATCACCCGAAAAAAAAACTTAGTTAAGGTATCCCTGAGGATCTAGCACAGGCTCCATGGTACTAGCCAGTAAGCCCCCGGGTAACAATGCAAAGATGCAGGGAGCTTTCAGGAGTTTGCATTATATATATATTTAGTACTGGCGCTCATGTTGGTATGAACGGAAAAAATGAGGTGGAGGATGTGCTCTTGCATGCTTTCCGTTGCTAGTGGTTATTCTGGCCAAATAGTTGCTAGTGACTCCAAGAGGGAGTATTTATGCTTGATAGTGGGTTCATGCCTCCTTGTTGCCTTGCTCGAGTGACAGAAACG
The DNA here is from genome assembly GCA_028641055.1 of Alopecurus myosuroides. Taxonomy (NCBI): domain Eukaryota; kingdom Viridiplantae; phylum Streptophyta; class Magnoliopsida; order Poales; family Poaceae; genus Alopecurus; species Alopecurus myosuroides. The sequence continues at coordinate 550,713,116 of CM054058.1, forward strand.
TGAAGGGGGAGGATGTGTTGTTGCCATTAGGGAGAAAACAGCGTGAGAGTGCCCTCGTGCATAATCATTGCTTACATTACACAATTTGTTTAATGCAATTATCTGTTGCTTGCAACTTAAGACCTAAGGGGGGTCGGATGATAACCTGAGGGTGGATTATTAATCGTAGATGAAGATGGATGTCGGTCTTATTATCTTGTTATAATGCCCGCACTAAATACCATAGTAATCTTCATGTTATATTGTGCACTACGGTGCAACTTTTATTTGTCAATTGCCCAGCTGTAATTTGTTCACCCGGCATGCTATCTTTTATGGAGAGACACCACTAGTGAAACTATGAACCCCGGTCCATTTTCCACACTATTAAACAAACAACAACAATTTCCTCCTTTCATTACTTACCTCAAGCATAAACTGTTTTCCACACTATACGTCTAATCTTTGTTTTCAGCAAGACCGGTGAGATTGACAACCTCACTGTACCGTTGGGGCAAAGTATTTTGGTTATGTTGTGTGCAGGTTCCACGTTGTTGCTGACACCGGTGAAGCGCCAGCACCACCGTTAGTGGCATCAACCTTCCGAAGGTCCTCTTTCTCCTACTGGATTGATAACCCTGGTTCTTAACTAAGGGGAAAATACCTACCGATGTGCTCATCATACCCTCCTATTGGGGTCTCCCAACGCAAGCATCAGACTTCAAGGTGTGCTTTGTGCCCTTACGCAATGAATTGGTGTTCGTTATTCAACCGGAGTGTGTTCGGAGTAGCATAGTGAAGAGAGATATTTATGCATTCAATTATGTTATTATTGTTGAGAGTGTTCACTAGTGAAAGTATGATCCCTAGGCCTTGTTTCTATGAATTGATACACAATTTACAATCAGTTCTGCTACATGATTGCTTGCTGCCATTTTTATTTCAGATTGCTATTATCACTTATACACATCCATATTGCTTGTATTTCACTCTCTCTTCGCCGAACTAGTGCACCTATACAACTGACAATTTTATTATGTGTGTTGGGGACACAAGAGACTTCTTGTATCATAATTGCAGGGTTGTTTGAGAGGGATACGTTTGACCTCTTCCTCCCCGAGTTCGATAAACCCTGGGTGATCCACTTAAGGGAAACTTGCTGCTGTTCTACAAACCTCTGCACTTGGAGGCCCATCACTGTCTATAAGAATAGAAGCGTGCGTAAATATCAAGCTCTTTTCTTGCCCCGTTGCCGGGGAGTGGCCAGGTAAAAGGTACTCACATCCTCTGTGAGTGCTCGAAGTTATTTCTTTTAGATTCTGCAATTATATCTTTTTGTTTCTTGTTTTTATTTTCACTAGTTAGGCTTGTTTTCACTTGTTGCTTGTTTTTATTTTTACTAGTTAGTCTTCAGGGAAAACAAGAAAAATATGAGAGAGCTTTATTTGGATGCTAGTAGCTATGTTATTATCAATAATTATTTGGATACCATTATTTCTAATACTATGGAAAAGTCTAAGCTTGGGGAAAATAGTTTTTCTAAACTTTTTAGTTCCCCAGCTCTAGAGGAGAAAATTTGCTCTGATGATACTTTATCTCCTATATATGATAAATCTAATGATGCTAGTGATATTTTAAATCCCCCTGCTGAAAGTATTCCTTTTAAAATACCTATGAAAATTGTTGAACGTGTCACGAATAACTGCTATTTTGGAAATGGAACTGTCCATCCTCGTGATCATTTACTCTTTATACATGAATTATGCCAGTTGTTTAAGTGTGCAGGTATTTCAATGGACAAAGTTGAGAAGAGGCTATTCTCTTTGTCATTTAAGGACAAAGCATTTGAGTGGTATGAGCTACTAGATGATCCTCATCATTTGGAGTGGATGGAGCTTGAATCTCTATTTTATTCTAAATTTTATTCTTCTCATGAACTGTATTTAGATACGAACTACATTTATAAGTTTGGCCTTGTGATGGAGACAACATTGCTCAAGCTTGGGGAAGATGATGATGAAGACGATGATCATGACGAGACCAATGGGGCGGCGACATATGAAGATGAGGAAGAGTCTGAACATGGCAATGGAGAGGACGAAGAGGCTTCCGACGGAGACGACTATGAAGAAGAAGGGAGTCATGGTGGTCAACAACATGTAGAAGACGAGGACATGAACACTCCGCTAACTTCAGCCGTGCGGGACCCTCATGTTCAAGAGTTTCTTATCAAGAACACGTCGACCGACGCCAGCCGTAAATCTAAGATCCCGCAACTAGAGATAGACTCCGCAACTCCGTTGTATGACGCAAGTCGCGGGACGGAGGAGTCACGCTTGAGAGTAGCTCTCGATCTTCTAGAGATGAAGGCAAAACTAATCTTGCATCGCAATGGGCGAATCGATCGATGGACTGCAGAGGACGCCATGGCCATCTTCGTGGCGTTGAGGTCGCCGGAGCTGGAGGTGGTGGGCCTCACCACGATCTTCGGCAATGTCTACACGTCCCTCGCTACGCGCAACGTGCTGCACCTCGTCAGTCAGCCTCAGTCCTCAGACTCCAGTTTTGATGAATCCATCTGAATGAATATGGTGTTAATTACTAACTCAAATTTCTTTTCCAGCTAGAGGCTGCTGGGAGGACTGACATCACCGTTGCAGTGGGATCCCATGTAACAGCCAAGGTACCTTACTGAGCAATTACAGTATGTTGTGTAGCATCTCATTCACCAAGCCATGTACTTAATGTGTATGTGCTCATGTACTTCGGCAATGTTTTTAGGGGCACTAAGTACATATTTAGGGGCAATTGCCCCCAAATATCTACCGTGTTGTAGTGAGTCCAGGTATGGAACCTGCAATCTTCAACCTCACCCTCACTGCAACGGCTCGTCTTTAGTATGAATTATTTTGGCTAATACTCGACCAGATTCAAGTAAACAAACACGCCCATTTTTATTCATTTCCAATAACAATCAGAACATTACAAAGTGCATAAAAAACAAAACAATAGAAAAGTTCACAATGCATATACCACAAATTACACGGGGGAGCTAAGATTTCAGTCATCCATCTTCACACACAGATTTACCTCATACACCGTGAGCATCGGCGTCGGGTTCCACACATATTCTATAACACAATACCCGCGCGCCATCCTAAACGCGCCGGTGCCGCCCACGATGGCACGCTCGAATGGATGCTCGAGGCTAAGGATGCTGCCCACCATAAACAACATGCTCCCGTTATGCTTCCCAGACGTGAACACGAAGGTGATCACCGACTGCAAGCCCGGCGGGTTTACGAGCCCCGCGTCAGCCACGATGCCTTGGAACCGGCCCAGGAGCGACGAGTTGCTCGCGTCCGGGCCGTCAAGCAACTCGTTGTCGAGCACTCCGACCATCCCGAACGTTATGTTGCCGCCCGGCCGGGACGGAACCGCGGCATACACCGTGCCGTTTGAGCCCGAGGTCTCTTGCATGTACATGTGGATGTGTGTGAAACCGCCACGATGGGCACACTCCATGCCCCACGCTGAGGAGATAGCCAGCAGGAGGACAAGGGAAAGCAACGTGAAGGAGGAAGCCATTGCGATGGACAAAGTTGTAGCAGGGACTCGTAGCTGCGGGGATTTCGGTGATTGAATGAATCCAGCTGGTGGACAGAACCTGCTCTATCTTTGTTCTTATATTATAGAGGCTTCACGACGTAAGTCGCTGGCCATCGGACGGTTATGGGATTGGAGGTGGGATTTCTAACCTTTCACTTAACCCTGTTTTGCACGTAACACCTGCTCTAACCTTTTACTTGTGGGTTCATCTTATTGCAATTCTCTCCTCTAGCTCCTAGGCCCGCGCCTCCCTCCCCATCTCCTCCCTCGCCGGCGGCCACTCCGGCCCCGGCGCCCACCTCACGCTCGCCTCCATGACTGGATACGCTGGGCCTAGCCGGCAGCTGGCCGTGGGTTTAATGAGAGTGAAAAGTGAATTTTTTTCAAGGGGCAAGTTTTCTTTAGGGAATGGGCAGCAGGTGCGATTTTGGGAAGATACATGGCTAGGGGATGAACCGTTATCCCAAGCCTACCCGTCCTTATATAGTATCGTTTCCCATAAGAATGTTACCGTCGCGAATGTGTTAGCTCATAATCCTTTAGACATTCGGTTTCGAAGGAATATAGTTGGACACAGAAGAGACCGCTGGTTACATTTGGTGGAGAAGCTTATGGGAGTTTCTCTAACAAATGATACGGATGTGTTTCGTTGGAAACTAACATTGAATGGAATGTTTTCTGTTAAATCGTACTATGCTGATTTGATGCATGGATCCACAATATTTTTACGAAAATACTTGTGGAAACTGAAAGTGCCACTGAAAATTAAGATCTTCTTATGGTTCCTTAATAGAAAAGTTATTTTAACTAAGGACAATTTGATAAAGAGAAATTGGCATGGTTGTAAAAAATGTGTTTTTTGCGATGCAGATGAGTCTGTAGAACACTTGTTTATAACATGTCCTTTTGCCCGTGATATTTGGCGTTTGATACACTTTACTTATAGCATTTATCCACCTACTAGCATTGCGAATATGTTTGGTACGTGGTTAAACGGTATTGATAGGAAAACAAAAGCACGAATACGAGTTGGTGCGGCTGCTTTCCTATGGGCAATTTGGAATTGCCGTAATGATGTGGTTTTTAATAGACAAACGAACATTCACTTTTTGCAGGTTGTAAACAAGGCGGTCTATTCTATCCAGATGTGGGCTTTTCTTCTCCCTCTGGATCAGCGAGGACTTATGGATTCCGGCTGTGCTCGACTGATGGCGGTCGTTCGGGCTATTTACAGCCAGGGTGGGTGGCTTAATGCTAGGCGAATTAATGCGTAGTTCGTCATTGTTTCGGTGGCTTGTCTTTGTGGCCACACTCTCGGACCCATGATTGTAATAAGTTACATACTCTGGATGTTTTTCGTCTTTGATTAATAAAAAACCGGCTGTGTGCATCACTTTGATGCAGAGGCCGGGGCCTAGGCTCCCATTTCTAAAAAAAAGCTGGCCGTGGGTGGCCAGCACGGCGACAGTCTGATGCGCAGTCCGGGAGCGGGCTCCTCTTCCTCGCATGCGTCCATGGGGAGGCCCATCGTCTCCGGACTTGGGTTGTCCACGGGTTCGTCCTCGCCGGCGTACTCGGGCGGTCAAGCGGCGGTGTCGTCGCGGGCAGCGGAGGCGGCCGTCCCGGCGGCGGGGAGAGGCGTTAAGGACCGGCTCACCTGGGCTCCGGCAGCTCCTTCCCGCAAGACGCTCTGGAGGAAGCGCAAGGCGGTTCAACGCGCTGCTGAAGCCGCCCTCGCCTCCCTCGTCGCGCCACCGCCGCGTTCTCCCGTCCCCCCGGAGTTGCTCGGCCTGTGCTTCAATTGCTACCGCCCGGGCCACGTCAAGGCCGACTGCACCAACGCCACCGTCTGCAATCGCTGCTGGGAGGAGGGACATGGCGCCCGGGGCTGCGGCAAGCCGCGCAGTCCGACGACGGTGGAGGACGCGCTCCGGCGCGAGCTGCTTGCCAACAGGACCCGCTTCCCGCTTCCTTCTGCGCCGCCGCGGTCAGGTGAGGGAGGGACGCACAGAGGCGTTGCGGCAGCCCCGGCTGCGCAGCGGCCACTGTCGCCACCCCGAGCTTGGTCCTCGCCGGCGTCGGAGGCGCCGCGGGTGCCGGCAGCCCTGCGCTCGGCGGATGCGCCGCCGCCCTTGCTCAATGACCCGGAAGCTCCCCTCTGCATCGTGAGGCGCTCGCCGGGCATGAATGACTTGGAGCACCGCTTGCGCTTCGCCGTCGTGGCGTACATCGGCGGGAATCGGCCGGTGGTGTCCTGCGATCAAGTGTCTGCGGCCCTCGACGCGCTCCTCGGCGTGTCTCCCGAGCGTGTCTCCGTCCATTCCTTCCATCCGGCTGACTTCCTGCTTAACTTCGCCGACGAGGAGGGGAGAAATCGCGTCGCAAGCTCGCCGTCCTTGCTCTGCGATGGGTTCTCGCTCGTGTTCCGTCCATGGAGCCGGTTCGATCAAGGCTGCAAAGGTGTGCTGGACCAGAAGGTGAGCCTCGTCTTAGAAGGCATCCCCCCGCATGCTTGGACGACGGAGGTGGTCGAGGACCTCCTCGGGTCCTCCTGCTTGGTGGGGGACTTCGCCCCGGAGACGGCATCCCGCGAGGACATGGCCTCCTTCAAGCTCACGGCTTGGACTTCGCAACTTGAGGCCATCCCGAAGGCGCGCATCCTCGCCGTTCCGGAGCCTGGCAGTGTTGATGACCGTACGCCGCCGTCGTCGCCTGAGCTTGGCAGTACGCGCAGTTCCACGCCCGTGGTGCACGGCGGCGCGGTGGAAACCATGTGCTACCGGGTTCTCATACACCTGGACGCCGTCGAGGAGCAAGGCACGCCGGTCCGCGACGATGCCTGGGTGGAACCTGTCCGCGGGAATGCTAGCCCGGGCGAGCGGCCGCTCTCCGATGAGCTTCGAGGGTTCACCGGCGGCCGGCGGTGGAGGGAGTTGCCGTGGAAGATGGGGACCCCGGATTGCCGGGGTGCGGCGACCGGTCAAACAGCGGGCGCGCCTGGTGCGCATGCAGCCGCTGCGGTCACCCAGCCGAATGCAAGCTGGCGTCTCCCGCCTCTAGGAGGGCGACAAGTGGAAAGCGCACGGGGCCCGCCTCCCGCTTCGTGGCCCCAGGAGAGTTCGCGTCCAATTCCCAAGCGCCAGGTGGGACTCTCCGGTTCGGTGGCTCCCGTGGAGAGGGATCCGAGGCCGCAGTCAGCTGGTTTGGTGGAAAGAGTGGGACCCGCGCCTGGAAAAGCTGGTCTGGCTGCTGCGGTCCCTGATCTTGCCGCTTTTCCAGTCCCCCGCTCTGAAAAGATCAAGGATAAGCCAATGAGGAGCCAGGGAAAGGATCCCGAGGTGAGACCAATTCAAACGGAGGCTCCTCCCGTTGCGCGCGCAGAGGTGGTTCTGGAACAAATGCAGCCACGTTCTCGTCAGGAAGTGGAGGTGAGGGAGTCGCCGTCACCAGGAGCAGCCGCCCTTGGGGTGGGCCCTGGTGGGGGCCATGTTGTCTGCGTTCAAGACATTGGGGCCGCCCCAAGTGGTTCGTGCGCACACGACGACAGATTGGAGGTTTCGTTCTGTGAGCCTGGTCCGTGTGCTGCTTCACACCTGATCGTTGTGGAACCCGAGGAGGATTTGCTTGGGGCAGTTTCGCATGTGCTGACGGGCCCCACTTTGAAGCAATCAGCTCTGTTGGATCCCTGTTCGCCCCTTGTGTGTCCTGATCTGCCAATGCTGGCTACACCTGCGCCCAGCTGTGAGAGCCCATGTGGGGAGAGGGAGGAATACTTTGAGGTCTCACTCTCGACCCATTTGGATTCCGAGGAAAGACATGAGGTGGGAATTACCCTTGTGGACGAAAATGAGGCGGATTCACGGGATGCCTGTAGGGAGGAGCCCTTTGTCACACATCGTGGACCTGCACCCCTCGAGCAACAGCAGTCCAGTAGGTTGAGATCTTTCTGCGCAAACTTGCTCAAAAAACTGGCGCCACCGCTTCTGCGCGAAGTGGAGTCTTCGTGTCCGGATGTCGTACCTTGTACCCCACGCCGGCACACCCGTAGCTCTAGTGCGCCTTGCACTGCTAGCAAACCCCTGAAAAAGGCGTCGGCTGCTGAAAACGTCCTCCTCAAGGCGCTTGGTGTGGTGCCAAATAATATGGTGGTGGATGAGGCAGCCTTGCAACAATTTAGGGACTTGTTTGACTCTCCGATGAAGGACGACCACCTGAGAGTTGTGGCCTCGATCTTTGGCGCAGAGATGCCACCACTTGGAGTGTTGCAGGAGATGAGTTCCCCGGCGATCTGTGCTCATTGAGTGCATAGGACATGTGTCCTAGAGTGGAGTTTTGTTGATGTTTTATGGATTTAAACATTGACATTCTGAGTTGGAATCCTCGGGGTCTTAATGAGCCCGCTAAGAGGAATGCTGTGAGGGAGTTTGTGGAGTCTTTGAGTGTGAATTTGGTGTGCCTTCAGGAAACAAAACTCAATGTTGTGGATCGTTTCTCGATTCTCCAGTGCCTTGGCCCCAAGTTCGACGGTTTCGACTATTTGCCTGCAGTCGACACCAGAGGTGGGGTCATTGTGGCTTGGGACACTTCTGTCCTCACCTTTTCCCATGTCAGCAAGGACTCCCACACGCTGACAGGGGAGGTTACATCTTTAGATAATAAGAGCTGGTGGATTTCAGTGGTGTATGGACCGCAATCGGACGCCGAAAAAACTCTCTTCCTCCAGGAGCTTGAGGAGAGACGCTCTCTTTGCCCGGGCCCATGGATCATTGTAGGGGACTTCAACATGATCCTTTCGGCTGCAGAGAAAAATAATGCCAACCTGAATAGGAGTATGATGAGCCGTTTCAGGAATTTTGTGAACTCTCATGAGCTGCGCGACATCTATCTGCACGGTAGACTGTTCACTTGGAGTAACGAGAGAGCTATCCCCACCATGACAAGGATCGACAAAGCCCTAGCTTCGGTTGACTGGGGACTCCTTTTTCCTGATTGCATCCTGCAAGCAGTTTCGAGCAACATTTCAGATCATACCCCACTCCACCTTTCCTTGTGTGCGGCTGTAAAGCCCAAACGGAGATTTAGGTTTGAATTGTTTTGGTTGAAGCTCGAAGGCTTTGAGGAAGCTGTTAAGGAGGGTTGGGTTTGTGATGCGGCGATTGTGGATCCCTTCAAACGTCTCGACGCCCTTTTCAGAAGCTTAGCTTCCCACCTCCAGTCGTGGGGGGTCCGCAAGGTGGGTCATATCAAAATTCAGCTAGCCATTGCAAACACAATGATCTTCAGGTTGGAGGCTGCGCAGGATAGGAGACAGCTGTCTGCAGGAGAAGTTTGGCTGAGACGAACCTTAAAGTGAGCTATCCTTGGGCTGGCTTCCCTGGAGCGTACTATGGCTAGACAGCGGTCTAGGATGAGATGGCTGAAAGATGGCGATGCTAATACCAAGTTGTTTCACGCTGTGGCAAACGGTAGAAGGGCTAAGAACTTTATCCCCGTAGTAAGTGTGGAGGGGAGACGGATCACAGACCAAGCTGAGAAGGAGGAAGCCTTTTTTCAAGCTTTCCAGAACTTGCTGGGCACAACACAGGCTAGAGAGCATTCCTTGGATCTAGGATTCCTAGGTATGCAGCCTTTGGACTTGCAGGAGTTGGATGGCCTTTTCACAGAGGAGGAGGTCTGGAACACCATCAAGGAGTTGCCCCCGGATAGGGCTCCGGGGCCTGATGGCTTTATTGGGGCTTTCTTTCATAAAGCCTGGCACATAATAAAAGGTGACATCATGTCGGCCTTGCAAAAATTGGCTGTTGGTGATGGTAGGGGGTTCTCCAAACTGAATAGAGCTTTGATCGTTCTGATTCCTAAGAAGCAGGATGCTTCCGAGACAGGAGATTTCAGACCCATCAGCCTTGTGCATAGTTTCTCCAAACTGTTCTCAAAACTTCTGGCCAATCGTTTAAGAGCCAGGCTTGGAGATTTAGTGAGTGCAAATCAGTCCGCCTTTATCAAGGGCAGGAGCCTCCAGGACAATTTCATCTTGGTTCGTCAGCTAGCCAGGAAAATAAACACACGGAGGGAGAAGGGAGTTCTGTTGAAACTGGATATCTCAAAGGCTTTTGATTCTCTCTCTTGGCCTTTCTTGCTGGAGGTGCTTCGACAGAAAGGCTTCAGTGACTGGTGGTGTGGAGCTCTGTCTATCCTGCTTCGTTCTGCAAGTACAAAGGTGGTAGTCAATGGGGTTTGTGGCAAGAGGATCTCCCACGTCCGAGGTTTGAGGCAAGGGGACCCCATTTCCCCTATGCTTTTTGTGCTTGCCATGGAGGTTCTCTCGCTCATAGTTGCTAAAGCAGTTGAGGCAGGACTGTTTTCCCCATTGGTTGGTTGTTCGGCGATGCAGAGAGTGTCGATCTACGCAGATGATGTGGTGATCTTTGCTAAACCTACTGCTATGGATTTGGCAGTCGCCCGAAGTATTCTACAGTTGTTTGGAGAAGCCTCAGGCCTGAAGGTCAATTATGCTAAGACTTCGGCAACCATCATCCGGGGTGAGGATGGCGATGAGGGCCTGGTTGCACAGGCCCTGGGATGCAGTATTACTAGTTTCCCAATAAAATACCTTGGCCTTCAACTAGCTCTGAGGCCTTTGACCAAGAGTGAGTGGCAGCCCCTGTTGGATCAGGTTCTTCGGTGTGTTCCGGCTTGGCAGAGTGGTATGATTGCTAGGGCAGGGAGACTGACGCTCGTCAAGGCAGTTGTAGCAGCAAGGCCGGTGCACCAGCTGCTTGTTGCAGAGGCTCCTAGTTGGCTCCTTGAGGAGATTAATAAGTGGATGAGAGGGCTTCTGTGGGCCGGGTCAGAACATGCAAATGGGGGGCAGTGTCTGGGGCCTGGGAGAATGTTTGCAAACCTTACCGCCTTGGGGCCTTGGCATTAAGAACCTTGAGATGCAGGTTTGGCCCTTCGTGTTAGATGGGAGTGGCTCAGGAGGACGGATGCTACCAGACCATGGTCTGGATTGCCAATGATGAAGGACACGTTGGCAGCTGATGTGTTCATCTCGTTCGCATTAGGATTGGGGATGGGAGGAGGACCTTCTTCTGGAAGGACAGGTGGATTGGAGGGCGGACAGTTCAGGAATTAGCCCCCATCCTCCGGGCTGCCGTCAAACTAGGACGGCAAACAGAAGGACGGTGGAGAGAGTCTGAGGGAGAATCATTGGATCTTGGACATTAGAGGAGCCTGGTCGGATAACATGTTTGCTCAGTGTGTCAGGCTTTGGCTGGCAATCCGAGAGGTCCCACGAGAGAGCACGAGGGAGGATGAGTTTGAGTGGCCTGCTGGCTGCTGGGATTTACACTGCTGCAATCTTACAAAGGTAAATTCCTTTCCCCCTTGCCGATGGGTCTGGAAGTGTTGGGCGCCTGCCAAGTGCAAGATTTCTTGTGGCTTGCCCTCCAGTACAGAATTTGGACTTCCGACAGGAGCTAGGCATGGGTTGCAGGACCATCCGGGAGTCTGCACATTGTGCCTGCAGGAAAGTGGACAACGGATCATATCCTGGTGCAGTGTGTGTTCACGAGGCAGGTTTGGTGGAGATGTGTTTCCCGTTTGCGTGTCCAGATACCTATCCCGACTGTGACAGATACGCTTGAGAACTGGTGGTTGACAGTCAGGGAAAGATTTAGAGGCAAACAGAGAAAACAGGTGGACACCTTGATAACCCTTATTACCTGGTCGATTTGGAAACAACGTAATGCAAGGGTGTTTCATAATGACCGGCAGTTTTGCGATGAGGAAGCCCTGGTAGGGAGAATTCTTGAGGAGTTGAAGAGATGGGACCAGGCTGGAGCGGGAGTCGGAGTTTTACTTAGCGAGTAGTCCCTTAGGTGTTGGGTGGAGTTTGTTCGACAGCTAGGTTGCCTGTAACCGTTGCTGTCGTTAATACTTGTATCATTACCTCTTTCCTTCTATAAAAATCAGGTATGCAATTGCATACCCTCGAAAAAATCTTATTGCAATTTGATCGCAGCGCGCCCCAGTTTTATCACGAGTTTAGCATGGTGTCATGTCACTCCCAAAGTGACTTCTCTATCATCGAAAATGACCATTGTGGAGCGAGATACGAAGCGTGGACAACTTCCGATGGACTGGACTTGCTGCCGAGGCACTCCTAAAATGACTTCTCAATCCTCAAAAATGACTTCTCGTGCAGTCAGCTACAAAGCGGACACACCTTACGATTGAGTTAACATGTGGTGCCAAGGCACTCCCAAACTGACTTCTCTACCCTGAAACATGACATCTCGTGTAGTTAGATACAAATGCTGAAACACCTTGCTGCTTGGTACCAAATCAATCCTAATGTAAATTTCCTAGCCTCGAAAATGACCACTCTGCAGTTAGATACGAAAATGACCACTCCAAGGAACTCCAAAAGTGACATCTCTTTCCTCGAAAATGATGGGTCGAGAAATTAACTATGATGTCGAGACTCCTTCCGCTAGTCTAGACTTGGTGCCAAGGAACTCCAAGAGTGAATTCCCTATCCTCGAAAACGATCTTTGGAGCGGTTAGATACGAATTGACCATTTTTTTTTACTCATGACTTTGCAAGAAAACAAAGGTGACTCATCCACTTCACTTTTAGCGTCACACCTCCCTTATATATCGCCAATGTGTTTGGTAATTGGCTTGCTAGTATCGATAAAGTGACTAAACCTTCTATACACATATATGTATGTGTTTTTTATGGAAAATTTGGAATTATCGAAATGATGTGGTTTTTTAAAATTACTAGTTACATGCCCGTGCGTTGCCACGGGATAACAATAAAATTTGAAGACAAAATGGTTAACTTGCTTTTCGATTTTATGCGTGTATCAAGAGAAATTTGCATGTGATGCAGGACTATGTTGTAAAAATTAACTTACCATTATCCTAAATTATCGCTATATTTCATTCACCCCTCTAGTCAAATGTCTTACGTCCCCACTCCCGGTGCTTGTTTGGTAATCAGAGCAGAAAAGGTAGTGCATCAAATCTCAAAAGGGCATGCCTGTGGAACACATAACCTTGAGAGGTGGTTATTCGGTAATAGGAAAATGAGTGGGGGAAAACCCGTTATTACAAACTAACTCAAAAACTTAATATTTTACAAGCATAAGTAGCAACAGTTTATAAAAAAAATTGAATGCAAGCTAATTATGTACGGTCCCAAACGATTTCAAAATGGAGGGAAGTTTGAAATACAATTTGGAGAAAATAGTCAAATTACTGTGTTGGTAATTTTTAGCCGATGCCTCTCATTTCCTACACCTGATGGAAAGAAACTCAGTGCTAATATTTTGAGGAGAAAGGTCCAACTTTAGAGTTCCAAAGGATATACAAATGTTTACACGGGGTTTTTACATATGATTTTCACATTTCGTTATCAAAAGAAACTTGGTGGTTTTTCAAAAGAATAACCACTATGATATCACAATATGCACACATAGTGTGCTCGTTAGATTATCAAAGGTTTCACAATTTTTTTTTTTTTTGAAAATTATACATGGTTATACAATAGATCTAGCTATGTATTAAAAATAATTCAAACCACAATGCAACATATCATAAGATTATAGTTGTGTCATCATCTATCTTTCTTAGTCACTCTTTCCCTTTATTTGCTATCTATTATCAGATTACACCATCACATACTTTTATTCTTCATTTCTTTCTCCACAATCAAATTCACCAGTCGACCGTAGTTGTACCTTGTCCGTTCCGTATCCAGATAGCTCCTTGGTCTCACATACACATGGCCCAAGGCCAAACAAAGCATTACCTATCCATATCGATATGAAATTCCAGCCATGACTTTTCGAGGACTTATGCATAAGTTTCAGCTATGCTCTCAATAACCATGCCTATGAATTGAGTTGTAAAAAAACACTCATGAATTTACAAGGAAAATGTCATATGGAGAATTGATTCGTATAAGCGTGAAGCATCTCTAAAAAATTCTAGAAAACAATTCTAGATGTGGACAGTGATTATTTCAAACGGTAATAAATTCAATGCAAAATATTTCATATTTGAGATGTTTAAAAATGAAAAAAAATAGATATGGGTTGGTCAACATTACAAAATTAGCAAGGTTTCATATTTTCAGGATTTGCCAATTTTATGAAGGACGTAATACAAACTATTCTCGGGTTGAAATTTTGAAAAACCGCAGAATACATCATTGTCAACATCTAAGATATTGTTTCTGAACTCTTTGAAACCTCAAAAATCAATTGAAAAAATATCATAAAAAATTCATGGATGAAAGGCTCCAAAGAGAATTTTCGAGCCCTCCTCCCACTTTATTTAGAGCTGACAAATGGGCACCCCATCATTTACACTATATGCACAATACTTCAAGTCCTTGATAATTTTTTTTTACCGTTGCAACGCACGGGTATTTTTTCTAGTATATTTATAACGCGTACAAAAAAAATCACTAAAACTTAAGAAATGGTTTAATTGTTCTTATTAAATAAAATACTCAATATTGTATCTTACATAAAAGAGGAGAATGAATAGGTCACAAGCATGGTCAACAATAAATTACACTTAACTTGAAAAAGCCCAATGCACATAGTGTAGAGAGCATGATTTTCTTCACCCCCACAGCCAGGTATCCAAGTGAAGCTTCCCCAAGCAAATTTCCCTTATCTCCACAGGATAGTCGCATAAGGCTAGTCAAGGAAATAGCAACATTAGGTAGGAGTCGCACGCACGCTGCTAGAAAGTTGCACATCACAGGGAACCAGAGATTTGTATTTGATTTGGTTATTCTGATGCAACAGCTGCATATAGAAGAATTAATTTGTTAGAGAATATATAAACGGAGAAAATTGCACATCAATGTACCCAGAGATTTATATCCCTCTCCATCTCCATCTCCCTCTCCCTATGTTTTGGGAGCAGCAGGGCGAGATGGGGCGGGAGCCATCGTGTTGTCGCTGGGAACGGCGTGTCAATGGTTCCTGCATGGAAATAGATGTCAGGACTCATGATTGCAATTCCCAGCAGAATACGGCAAAAGAGTCAAACTTTCCATCGTCAACAAAATTTTACAGATCTTCCAACTTCAGTACTGGCTTTCCTGTCATCCAAAAAAGTGATATATCACTTCAACATACCATCATAGAGGGAGGACACTAACGGGAACGCCAATGGCCTAGCTATTTAGAACAATGAAAACTGGCCACCAGATCATCCCACTATTGTCTTGGTAATTCGTAAGTGTGGCCATTCTATCTAGCTTAGGAAGCATATTATTCTGCTAAATCAATGCAAAACAGGCATACGTAATGCCGAGAAGCTCGTTTCTTACCCGAATTTCCAAATGAAGAGTGGCCTCGATCTGGAGGCGTAGAGCAGCTCGTAGATGTGGCATCACGTGATGAGGATGGCGACGCAAGCAGTACTGGCAGTACGTGCGGGCAAGTAGTACACTTAAAGCGTGAGTTGCAACATAGAGATAGAAATAAAAGAAATATAAAACCTACAAGAGGAAACATCAAAGTGGAATACCCATACAGTTTTGTGTAAGAAGTGAAACAAATGTTGAAGGAAGAACTACTTGTTGGGAAGCATCTCACCTCATCAATTGTGCTTTGGTGTTGAGCACAAATCAGTCTAGCACGTATAGAAGGGTACTGGCTTGATTAATAGAAGTCTGCAAGAATAGTAGCAACTCACATTACGTTTGCCTGCGAGAAAATATACACGAAATTTCAAGGAAGACAAACACAAGGAATTGTCTGAGATAAGAAAAGTTATACATAGCAAAGATTCAGCTGCTACTTAAATGTTAAAACTTACAAATTTACATTTTGATAAGTATGTGCCATTTGTAATGAGACAATTAGCAAATAAGATGGGCATTCTATCCCTTTTTCCACAAACACTAACATCTGCGTCTATAGAAACATCTAAACCTGTCAATGCCACCAAAGGCATTCGCGTCATGGCACTTAAATGAAACAAAAATTAAACGATGCTGCATTTTTCCAATAATTTTCAAGAATAAACAACATATGGTATCTCAAATCGCTACTGATGCTTGCAGGATATTTCATTGATGTCGTCCACTGGCATTCCCATGTGAAAGAACGACTCATAAAGAGACGGGAGAGGGGGAGCGAGGGCCAGGGAGGAGAGCATATTGTTCTTTAGCTTCACGTTTAAGCCGACCAATTAGATCCTGCAGATCAACATAGGCAGCTGGAATAGATATATTTTTCTGACAATTCAGTTGCTAGCATTCAATTGTCAAGGCATGGAGTTGCTCACAAGTATTTTGTTGATGGATAAAATAATATCAGTTGCATGTAAAGTATGGTTATAATGTGCAAGTTTAGGAGAATAGATCAATGATGGATGCCCATAAGCAATAAGTTTCTGTTGATCCAAAATGGATCAACCTAATCAGAAATTACAGTTCAACAGGTCCTGTATGATATTTCAATGGACACAACGGCAGGATAATCAACTCCTAGGTTTTCTATACAACCAGATGTCAGATTGAACGCCATCCAAGGAAACACTTGAGATTGCTTCGGGTTGTGGCCTATGCATTGTGGCACATATGGCATCCAAGGAGACCCTTGACCTAGCTGTTAAACAAACTGAAACTAATCTAATGTGTGAATCCCATGTCCTCCATCAAGAAAACCATGCCATCCAAGGAAATCAATCAAACAGATAACTCATCCAAATCTTGTATGGATACATAAACAAATATGATGGATCTCCATTGGAATCAATGGAGAACAAAAAAAAAAGGATGAAAATTCAGCAGACTTCTATCTCTAGATGCTGTAACTGTTTGTTCGGTGTTGGGAAAGGCACGATTGAACAAGAACTGGCAGGGATCCAATCGAGGGAGAGGATGGAAGACTTGGCGATGGAGGGAAATCTGGGGCGGGACAAGAAAATGCAAACCTCATTTCTGGCGGCCGACGATGGTGACCTCGGTGTACGCCATATGGATATCTTTGAAACGCGGGCGCCGACGTCTACTTGTCTAGCCCAATGGAGTTCTTGGTGAGGTCACCACGATGAGCTCCAGGGCAGGGTTGGTGATGACGAAGAATGGGGCTGGGTTCTGAGCGCAGGTGGCGCGGCGGTGTTGGGGGTTTCGTAGGCGACAGTGGCGGACAGGCCTCGGGCGCTAGGTTGGGGCCTTTGTTGGCGACTGTGGCATTTTCCCAATCGGCGCAAAGGGTCCCAGAAGTCCAGCTATGGAGGGCATAGGCGGCAGCGGCGGAAGAGTCGGGGGTGGGATCTTGGACGCGCTGATGGTGGATCGGGATTCAGGAACTGGATGATGAGAGAGAGAGAGAGAGAGAGAGAGAGAGAGAGAGAGAGACGGCGCTGGACGGAGCGGTTTGCGCGTTATTTTCTTGAGATAATTATAGGATCATAATTAGGGTTTGACCACAGGGCTGGGAGGCTTGACGAGAGGAAGCGGGAGGCTTGACGACATGATTTGTTGGTGGACGGTCGAAGGAACGAAATTCTTCTTTTAGATAGGAAGAGAAAGAGTCAGATTTTTTTTTGCATATGGTGGATCGGCCTACGTATTGGATACACATGTGGTAGCGTCTTATACCAGAACCAGTGAGAACGCTTGGACTCTGGATACACTCGGTTGATTAAGGTCGTTCGTGCTATCTTCAACAAGGTTTACTGATTGTACACAAAAAGATTACAATATGTGTAGTCCATATTCGTCTTGTTTGTTCAAATGGCTTATCCATGTGACCACTCTTTTTGATCCGTGATTTGTAAAGGCATTTGTGCCCCTACCATATTTGTTATTTTGAAGCTTTTATTTTTAATGAAAAAACAGTGTGCATCAATCTAATGCGATACTTGGTTACCCGTTTCAAAAACAAAACAAAAAAAAGTAGGAGACAACTTTCGATGGAATGGTTTGGTGCCAAGGCACTCCTAAAGTGACATATCTATCCTCGTCCTGCTCACCTGGTCGGCGAGGGGGAAACTTATATCTCTCCCCCGCTAGATTTCCATGATGTCGTCCACACGTCCATATACAAGGCTGAAGTTACCGCTGATATATACATTCGCGCTTGACCTTGCTCTCCACCGCTGCGACATCATCGACGGACTTTCTAGATGAAGACCACAGAACAAAATATTTGAAGCCTAAGGACTACTTGTATCGACGTCCCCGTCCTCAGTCGTTCTGGAAAGATATACCATCCCACATGCATGATCTAATTTATATGGAAAATCTACTTATTAGTTAGCTCAGTTAGCAAGGTCGGATTTTTGTTACTTTATCTGTATAATTTTAGCAACCATAATCTCCTACTCCCTCCGGTCTGATAAAAGTGACTGAAGGAAACAACTTGGCACATACAAATTTCTAGTACAACTTCCGTCAGTTTTTTCGGATCGGAGGGAGTATATTAGACTACTTTAAGATGTTAGGGCGGATCCATATGTTTAGATCCAACATACTTTATTCTGTTAGACCGGACCATGTATTGGATCTTTTTAAGAGGGACATCTTTGGAATTTCTCCTTATGTTCCCCCACTTGGCTTAGTTTTCCTCCCTCATGGCCCATGGTGCGGAAAGGTTGTTCCCATTGGGTTGACCGTTGCTTCAGGGAAAAAACTTGTTTTACCGTTAAGGGAACGGACGTAACCGGGGTTATCTCACCTTACTTTGAATTGTCCCCAAGACCGATCTGACCCACATTGCCCGCCAAACCCACCGCCTAGACCCTGTCACATGCCCATCGTGCCCGCCGCCTAGCCCTCTTTCACCGACGGCGACGAAACCGGCTGTGCACCTCCGCCTAGACCCCTTACTTCAACCATTGAACGCGTCAAATTAGAACGATTTGACCCTCACCCCCTCCCTCGCCACCACCCAAACCTCGCAGTTCCCTCCACCTTTCCCGCCACTCCGACCCCGTTTTCCGATGTCGACAAAAGGCCGCGTTGCGCCTCGACCGAATCTAATCCGACCTCTTCCATCGTCCATTAAACACGGATTTCCCGCCGCCGCCACCGTGCCAGCTGGAGGGGAATTAATCATGTCTTGGCTATGGTCACTATCTCGTTATTTGGAGGAAGTGAAGGTACATAATGATCATAGGAAATTCAATTTAGTTCTTATTCCGGTAATTTAAAATGTTTGTTCAATTTAGTTCTTATTCCGGTAATTTAAAATGTTTGGCCCACAAACCAACGTTCAGGACCTCACCGTACGTAACAGACTACCCTGATCGGGGGCAACGAAAAACTAACGACTTGGTTTCAGTCCCGGTACCCAGGCACCACATATACAAAGGGATTAGTTACCTTGTTTGTGGTGACGACCACCTACGATACGTCACATCCAGAATACAAAACTACCGATCAAGAGGAGGTGCCTAAGGGATTCGAAGACCATTACCACTGCCGACCACCAGAAGGTTAGTTTCGGCGGTGTCCAACACCTCTACTTTGACTGCATGCCCTGCCTGCTCCATGGAGGCCTTCACATCTATTATAATTACTTGTCAATGCATCCCTTAATCCTTCAGTTAAGGTCCAATTGGGTGCTCTGGTTGCAATCAGTTTAAGTTCCTGTCCTCCCTAATGAGGAATTAACCTATAACAATGGGCTCCCAGATTTAGTAGCACCCTATGTCCAAAACACTTACCAGATATTCTTTAGACAGGGTATCAGGAACATGCGGGTTGGGAAGAAAATTGGAATGTGCATTGCCCTGGTAAAATTTCATGTCCACTTAAAGCCTCACATACTTGGTTGATGATCAAGAGTTGCTAACTAGATTGTGTTAAATAAATGCACCTGCAGGTTGGCCTTGTCAAACAATTTCGTTGCTGACCATGCCTTGGAAAGCATCCACAATGTGAAGGAATCGTTGCCTAAACTATGGGAGGAAGTTGTGAATGACGATGCCAGGAACTCGAGCAAAGTGGGAATCAAGACATTAAACATCGGTTATCGCTTAATATCCTCGTGAACCCACTCATGATTTCAGGGGAATAGCATGCAAAACGAGTATGTCGTTATCAGAGATAGTGTATGCATCATCAGCTTGTCAGACAGTAGATATAC
Source organism: Alopecurus myosuroides (assembly GCA_028641055.1). Lineage (NCBI taxonomy): Eukaryota > Viridiplantae > Streptophyta > Magnoliopsida > Poales > Poaceae > Alopecurus > Alopecurus myosuroides. Next base: position 550,732,837 of record CM054058.1, read on the forward strand.
AAATTAGTACAAGAGAATATGTTGAAACCATTGAGGAAAACTGATGCCACTATCAACGATAGTCTGTGCAATATATAATTGTGCCCAGTAATATATTCCCCTTATAAAGAAAAAAACTTTTGCCCAATAATATGAAATAGATGCTCTCAACGTCAATCTAACACAGTTCACATGGCGATGGCTACCCACTGGATCCTTATGTGGTCCTACCTACAACCTGTGGAAAAGCGAGAGTTGATGGTTTCTGGGTGCAACCGGCTGGAATCGGTCGCGCGGGATTTATACAACCAATATAGCTGGCGTTTTGATCTTAGGATAGCATGTTGATGCAGTGCAACTACATGTTGTCCCTTTTCTTTCATTGGTTGATACCTGTTTCAACCTTGTGCGACCCATGATGTAATTCTCTTGTAACAAACTTTTTTAATAAGGTAATAAAAGCCGCATGCATCAATCGTTGCAGAGGCTGGGACTCCCCATTAAAAAAAAGTTCACATGCCGAAACATCTGTTGTGCTAATATTATTATTAACTGGTAGTAACTGCATCACTGCTAGCCAACAACCGTCCAGTACCGTAAAATAAGAGCAATTCTACCGTGCTTAGGAGGTCCTAGACGTCAAATGCACCCTTGGCTGGACGGTTGGTGTACATTTCAAGCACAACAGAATCTGATAGTAGAGTGCTAAATAGATATACTTCACAATAATTTAGCAGGTAGCAAAGATGGTGTTTTTTAAAACGGATCTCCGAGCAAAGTAATTCCACATAAATTTAAGATCTGATGGTACGCATAATCAGAATGTGTGCTACAAGGAACCACAATCATAGTCAGCGTGCCCGTCCGTGTTCCCACCGAAGATCAACTTGATGAATGCTCTGAGCAACCATCTCTTGAGCTTCACTACTGGAAAATACAACGCCGCCGAGTATCGAGCACTATGCCGAGTGCCGTTTCTCGGGATACTCGGCGAAACAGGCTCGAAGCCGAGAAGAAAAACCAAACACTCGGCGTAAAAAATACACTCGGCATTAACATCGTACGCCGAGTGTGCCCTGCCACACCCACTCGGCAAAAAAAAGGCACTCGGCAGTACGTGTCTCTGCCGAGTGTCCCCTGCAGTCAACACTCGGCAAACAAAATACGCATCGGCAAAGTCCAAAATACACTCGGCAAAGACACAAACTCGGCAATAAGAAAAGCCACGTGGCGCTTTCGTACGTGCAACACAGTCGCTTGTACTTTGCCGAGTGTCGCCGTTACGTGGACTCGGCGAAGAACAGGTTTTTTTTTTGTTGGAGCTTTGCCGAGTGCCTCCGTTACGGAGACTCGGCGTACTTATTGCCACCAAACATTTCGCTTCGCGCCACTTCTCCCCGCCCTAGTTTGAAACTTTGCCGAGTGCCTGCAAGGAGATACTCGGCATACATATTGGCGAGAAACATTTCGATTCGCGCCACTGCTTCCCGCCCTCCCAGTTTAAACTTTGCCGAGTGCCTCTGGAAAAGAGACTCGGCATATAGACGGCCAAATTTTCGCGCCAACTACCCCGCCCTGTTTGTCTGTTTGCCGAGTGTCTTGCAGGCTCATACTCGGCAAAGAAGTGAAGAAGCACACAATCCGTGTGCACACATTGGATCCAACGGCTCACGATCACTTGAAAGATCCAACGGCTCGGAAGACCTCGAAGAAAACACACGATCCGTGTGCTTCTTCCCTCCATTTCTCACTATATAAAAACACATGCATCTAGCTTGGTTAGCACATATCTACAACCCAGCACTCTTCCATTTCTTCGCGCCAACTCTTCCATGTCTTCCACCGTACCCACTATAACCTGCTCGGAGGCGGAGGAGCTCTGCGCCTCGAACTACCCCTGCCCTCCCGGGTACGGCGTCCGCCGGGTGGATGCTGAGCGCCGGAGGCGTGCCGGTCCCTCCTGTCCCTCGAGGTCTGGCGCGCCGGGCGGCCATCACGAACCACTACTACTTCGAGCTGACACCGGCGCAGCGGACGTATCCCAATGGGATCCCAAACTACCGCGCAGGTTGGGACGTCTTCTTCTTCAATCGGCGTGAGAGGGGCGCTCGCAAGGTACGCGGGGGACGGCCCGCCTCCTTCGAACTTCAACGAGGCTGGTCGTCGGCTGTGGTGGCGCGGCCGGACTCTCCAGGGCGTCATGAACTACATAAGGAACGGCGATAACCCCCGCTTGCGCTACCCGCAGTCCAGGCGTGCTCCCCCATCCGACGACAGCGACGACGGCGGTGGCGACTTCGACGACTACGAGTACATGTATTATACGCCTAGGCAGGAGTATGACTAGACCTGAGCCACAAGATGGCTGGGACAAATGGTTTGTCCATGTATCCTAGAATGTTTAGATCACTGTCGTGTATCCCTTTTCCTTGGAATTTCAATCTAGTCGTAAAATTCAAAAATAATCGTAGTGGTGTGTGTTCAAGTGTCATGTTAGGG